>SMMQ01003016.1:39669-56913 GCA_008271595.1 [Pythium] brassicae (nom. inval.) | reverse complement strand
GGGGGGGGGGGGGGGGGGGGGGGGGGGACACTGCTAGTTCTGTGGTCTAACGCCACCGACTGCCGCGAGCAGCCGACGTGTTCGAGTCGGTGGACAAATGCGAGCGGCTGCTCCTCGGCATCAGCACCTCGGGCGTCGTCTTTGGATTCCGTCGCCTAGGAGAGACGCTCGCCCGCGCTCTCACGGACACGCTGCTGGTCCGTGTCCCTCGTCTAGCGCGAGTGTGGGAGGCTGTCGTGTCGTGTCGTGTCGTGCGAGTGAGTGTGAGTGGTGACTCTGACACGAGTCCGTTCCTGTTCCAGATCGACACGATCCAGCAGAGCCCCCAGTTCCTTCCGATCAACACGGAAGAGCGACGTCGAGCGGTCGTCGCGCGGCTATTGCAAGGCCCCTCACCGCTGGCCGCCAACCTGCTGGCGGCCATGACCAATGACGACGTGACGATCGAGGACATTGTCCGACTGGCCGTGTCCATGCCGCCGGCGTCATGAGACGCAACTGGTGGAGCACAACTGGCACCAACACAGGATGCTCCGAGAACCCCCAGACAAGGACGGGCGAAGAGCGCTGTTGCTATAGTACCTGTTGCGTTCCGCTCTCTCGCTTTCTCTCTCTCTCTCTCTCTCTCTTTCTTGTCACCAGTTTTGCATCTGGTGCGCGTACTCGACGAGCGCCGACACCGTCTCGGGGCTTCGGCGCAGCAACTCCTGGGCAAAGTCCGCGACGTAGCCGAGGTGGAAGCCGATGTCGCGCGGCGCGCCCGCGTTCAGGCGCCAGCTCTGGTCGAACGCGCGGAACGCGACGCTAAAGAGCTCGAAGAACGCGAGCGGGTCCTCAAAGACGCGCCAGAACGGCCGCTCCGAGCCGAGGCACGCGCCGTCCTTGAGCTGCAGCAGCTCGGCGGCCACGAACGCCACCTGCACGCCGACAAGCGCGTGCGGGTACGACGCGGCCGGGCCCGCGGCCGCTTGTGCGCCGAGCATCGCGAGCGCCACGCCGCGGTGCACCTCGTGGAAGAACACGAGGCAGTGCAGCGGCAGCACGGCCTGCAGCTCGCGCACCGGGTCCCCGTAGCTGAGCCCGAGGCGGTCCCAGCCGGCGCCGCGCAGCGCGAACGGCTGGCTATCGAAGCACGCGGCCCAGAGCCGGTTGAGCATCTCGACGTGCTCGCGGCTGCTGTCGTGGAGCGGCGCCTGAAGCGCGCCGATGAGCTTCGCGAGCTGCGCCAGCGCCGCGGCGGTTGGCGGCGCAGTCGCTGGCCCACCGCTGCCGCTGCCGCCGCCACCGCCCCCCGCGCCGGCGACGACCTTCTCCCACATCTTGGCCGACGTCTTCTGGATCGACTGCGCCATCGCCGACTGCTTCATCTTGGACGCGAGCGCCTTCTTGACCCCAGAGAGCACGCTCGCGACGTCCTGCGCGTGGTGCGGGGGCTGTGGGTAGGGCGGCTGGCCCTGGTGGTGTGGCCCGTGACCGTTGAGGGGCAGCCCGCGAGGATCGTGCGCGCGGAAGTAGGCGGCGAACTGACGGTCTTCCGGGACGTCCACCTCCTGGTCGAGCGCGTGCGCGTCGCCGTCGCGGTCCTCGTCGCCGTCGTCGTCGTCGTCGTCGCCGTCCTCGGGCCAGAGCTGCAGCACTTTGACGCGGATCTCGCGCTGCGCCGCCGCTGCCACGGGAAGCACGCGGTGCGGCTCGCGCAGGTCGAGCCAGCAGTAGGCGGCGTCTACGGCTTGCGAGCTGCTGCTGGGGTTGAGTGCGTGCTGCAGGCGAAAGTGGAAGCGGCCAGCGAACGGGAACTTGCGGCGCAGCTCGGCGAGCGTGGGCTCGCTGGAGAGCAGCAGGGCCGACGCGTAGTGCTCTGGCGGCGCGCCGCTGTCCTCCACGAGCGTCTGCTGGAAAAAATAGCGGCAGAGCACGGCACCGCCGCCCGCGCCGTGGTGGCGCTCCTCGATCATGCGTGCGTGCGTGCGTCCTGCTGCGTGCTGTTTCAGAAATGGTATCTTTTTGTTTGGATAAAGTACGAGCGAGACAGGATTGGCTGCCACCTGTGAATTATTTGCGCGGGAACGAATGCGATTCGCTGAAAATTGGCAATGAGTCATTTTGAGTTTATAACCCGCGTGGCGAAAACAACCTGCAAGAACATGTCGTTAGGCCATGGAGGACGACTGGGACGACGAGCTGCTCGCGGAGATCGACGACCTCGAGGCGCTGCATCTGCAGGCGGCAGCGCAGCGCCAGAACTCTCACCAGCAGCACCACCATGACCACCCGCAGCTCTCCAACCAGCAGCAGCAGTGGGCCTGCAGGTCCTGCACGCTTCTGAATCCAGCGACGCGTGCGACGTGCAGTGTATGCAGCACGCCCAGGGGCCAAACGTTCGACCCGCGAGCGGTGGCGGCTGCGAGTACAGCAAACGCAGTCCCCGCGCCGCCGCCGCCTCCGTTCGCATGCCAACCCGCCAAGAAAACGGTGCAGGCGACGCTCCCGTTCGGGCAGCGTCCGCAAACGAGTGGCGCTCAGCCTGTGCCGCCGCCGCCGCCGGACGCGCGGTGGCCGCCGCCGCAGCAGCAACAGCCAGTGCCGCCTCCGCGCCAACCGCAACAGCAGCAACAGCAGTGGCGCCCGTCGCCGGCGTCGTCCCCCGAGGTCCGGCGCCAGCCTGCCTTTCCCACTCATTCCTCGACAGTCCCGAGCCCCGCCGCGCCAAGAGCGTCGCCGTACTTCCCGCCGGTGCGCCAGCCAGCGGCTCCCGCCAGCGAGACCGAGGCGGACGAGGTGGACGACCCGGACGCGCTCAACCAGCGCGCATCGTGGCCGATCGCGTACGCGACGCAGCAGCGCCGCCCGGGCGAGGACCCGCAGGCCCGGACGCGGTACCTGGACGTGCTCGACCGCGCGCGCTTCCCGGCGATCGACCTCGAGGCCGCGCACCAGTTCGTGTACCCGACAAACTACCCGATCCGCGCGTACCAGCTCGCGATCGCGGAGAAGGCGCTGTACCACAACACGCTCGTGTCGCTGCCGACGGGGCTCGGCAAGACGCTGATCGCGTCCGTCGTCATGTACAACTTCTACCGCTGGTTCCCGACCGGCAAGATCGTGTTCATGGCGCCGACGAAGCCGCTCGTGGCGCAGCAGATCCAGGCGTGCCACGAAATCATGGGCATCCCGCTCGCAGACACGGCCGAGCTGCAGGGCAACGTGCCGCCGGCGACGCGCCGCATGCTCTGGCGCGACAAGCGCGTGTTCTTCTGCACGCCGCAGAGCATGCAGAACGACCTGCGCCACGGCGTGTGCGAGGCCGAGCGCTTCGTGTGCCTCGTGGTCGACGAGGCGCACCGCGCGACGGGCCACTACGCGTACTGCGGCGTCGTCGAGCAAGTCGCGCGCCGCACGCCGTTCTTCCGCGTGCTCGCGCTCTCGGCGACGCCGGGCGCTAAGTTCGAGGTCATCCAGGACGTGATCCGGAACCTGCGCATCGCGCACCTTGAGAGCCGGTCGGCCGACGACGCGGACGTGAAGGCGTACACGCACGCGCGGCAGGAGGAGGTGATCCGGTGCACGCTCTCGGCGCAGATTACGGACGTCAAAGCGCTCTTCCTGCGCGTCTTTGAGCGCGTGACGCACCGGCTCGTGGCGGGCAACATCATTCAGCACCGGGACCCGGAGAAGCTCACACGCTGGTACGTGCTGCAGATGCGCGAGCGCTTCCGGCAGAGCCCGGCATATCAGGCGAACCGCGCGGCCGAGAGCGACCTCGCGCTGCTCGTGAGCCTGCTGCACGCAAAGGAACTGCTCACAGTGCACGGCCTCAGCAGCTTCCACGAGTACGTGAACGGCTGGATCGAGGAGCGTGAGACGGGCGCGCGCCTCTCGTGGTCGAAGAAGGAGATGCTCCAGTCCACCGAGTTCCACAACCTCGTGCTGAGCCTGAGCGCGCTCGGCATGGACCAGACAGCCGGCGGCGGCGGCGGCGGCAGCAAGTCGTCGAGCCACCCGAAGCTGCTCAAGCTCCGCGACGTGCTCCACGAGCACTTTACGCGCCACGCGACCGGGTCCTCGAGCACGCGCGCGATCGTGTTCACGCAGTACCGCTCGAGTGTAACTGAGATCGTGGCGCTGCTCGCGCCGCTCGCGCCGCTGCTCAAGGTGCAGGCGTTTGTCGGGCAGGGTGCATCCGGGAAGGCAAAGGAGAGCAAGGGCCAGTCGCAGAAGCAGCAGCAGGAGATCGTGCGTAAGTTCCGCGACGGCGCGTTCAACGTGCTCGTCGCGACGTGCATCGCCGAGGAAGGGCTCGACATTGGCGAAGTAGACCTGATCGTGTCGTTCGACGCGCTCACTTCGCCGGTGCGCATGATCCAGCGCATGGGCCGCACGGGCCGCAAGCGCGTCGGGCGCGTCGTGATCCTCGTGACCGAGGGCGACGAGGAGAAGAAGCTCGCGCGCAGCGTCGCGTCGGCAAAGACTGTGAGCCGCGCGATGACGACGTTCAAGAGCAAGTTCCAGTACGCGCAGTGCCCGCGCATGATCCCACTCGGGCTCCAGCCCGAGCTCAGCAAGCTCGAGATGACGATCCCCGAGTTCCACGCGTCGCAGGTCGGCGGCAAGCGGCTGCGCGCGAGCGGCCAGCGCGCGGCCGACGCGCTCGGCGACGAGAGCGCGCGGCGCCGGTGGCAGCTCAACGACATTGAGAAGGCGATCGGCACTGCACGGTACTTCCCGTCGGACTGGCGCGCGCGGCCGCGCCACCCGATCGTCCCGGTGCTCGTGCGGCCGCGGCAGCTGCTGCGGGCCGTGCAGGTGACAGTGCGCGGCACGGAGCGGAGAACGTCGGATACGTTCCTGGTGGGCCACTCGGCGCGCACACTGGCGCTGCGCTCGCTTGTGCGGCGCATCCACGGCGTCGAGGAGGGCGACGAAGAGGTCGTGGACGTCGAGGACGAGAGCGAGAGCGGTGGTAGTCAGGCGTCCGACAGGCTGTCGTCGGTCGTACTTCCAGCGCCGTCGGCGGGTGGGGCACGAGCGACGAACGGCCGACAGAGTCTGGAGAGCGACTCGCAGTCGGACGCTCCTGGTTGTCGTCAAGCAGCAGGCGACAGTTTCTCGTTCTCGGCTGTGGATGAAGTGGATCGCAGCGCACTCGACGCCTCGTTCGCCACGCAGGGCGTCCACTTCAGTCCCGGATGGAACGACATCGTGTCGCCTATGGCTGCCGAGCAGGCGCCGGCGCGACCCGAAGTGGTCGAGCGCCAGCAGCCAGCTGCACGCTCGCAGGCGGCGCACGCATCCCCCATTCGCACGTCGTCGGCGTCGGTGCCACCGTCGCCACTGGTCGCAGTGCCAGGGCCTGCAAGGAAGGAGACGTCTCGATCGGCACCGAGTCGATCGGTGGCCACGACGACAGTGTCGACGCCCGTGTCGGAGCGATCATCCCCCGGCAGGAGAACGAAGGCAGCGCTGTCGTCGCCCCCTGCGAAGGCGATCGGCACACGGGAGCGAGGGAAGCGAGGCGAAGGCGACCGCCAGCCGGCGGCCAAAGACGGCGCG
The DNA here is from genome assembly GCA_008271595.1 of [Pythium] brassicae (nom. inval.). Classification (NCBI taxonomy): domain Eukaryota; phylum Oomycota; class Peronosporomycetes; order Pythiales; family Pythiaceae; genus Globisporangium; species [Pythium] brassicae (nom. inval.). Next base: position 51,363 of record SMMQ01003016.1, on the reverse strand, counting down.
AGTGCTGGCGCGAGTGAGTTCGAGCGCGGCGAGCAGCTTCTCGAGCGCCTGCGAGCGCTGGTGGCGGAAGAAGCGAAAGCCGCCGCCGCGTCGGACGCGATGTGTTCGCCCGAGCCAGAGGCCGTGCGGCACTCGCAGAGCACAGCGACTGGGAGCCAACCGACGAAGGCGCCGCACGCGCTCCCGAGCTTCCCGCGGATCACTCGAAGACTGGACTTTGAGAGCGCAGTTGAGAGAGCGCTGGCGCTGGTCCCGAAGCGCTTCGGCTCGACGGAGAATTGCGTGCCGCAGGCGCCGTCGCTCGACGGACTTGCTGTGGTGCTGGGACCGCCGTCGCCGGAGCTGTTGACTCCAGAAGACGAACCGGTGTTCACGCTGCTGCCCGCACTGACTACTACCGGTGTTGGAGGTGAAGGGAGAGGAACCGAGGGTGTCGGCCACGAAGACGTCGTGATGCTCGACGAGCCCGAACCGAGCGCGTCCGAGGCGGCTGTCGAGTCCTGCAAGCCGAGGCGGTCGCTGGCCCTGAAGAAGACGGTCCAGTACGCTGCGAGCACCGAGGTGGTGGCGCCTGCTGCACGTTTACCAGTGAGCCCAGCTCTCGTTGATCCGAGCCCGGGCTTCACGCTCTTGGAAGTGGCGCCCTCGGCTGTGCGTGCTGCTCCCGTGCCGCCGCGCCCACAGCTGCCAACGAACACGCAGATCGTCGTCGATGTCGACGACTTGGACGACGAAGTGGAGCTGGTGCTGGCGCCCCCCGTTGCGTCGGCACGAGCGCCAGGGAAGCGACCGGCGGCGCCCGAGTCCACGGGGGCGCTGGCGACGCAGACCGATTGCTGCTCGGTGTGCCTGGAAGTCGAGTCTTACGAAGACGACCCAATCGTGTACTGCGACGGGTGCGAGCTCGGCGTGCACCAGTTCTGCTACGGCATCGCCGCGCTGCCAAGCGGGAGCTGGTTCTGCGACAGCTGCGCGACGACGCATCCGAGCCGAGCGAGTACCACGCCCGCGTTCTTCAAGCCGCGCGCGCCGAGCTGCGCGCTGTGTCCGTTGCGCGGCGGCGCGATGAAGCCGACGCAGTGCGGGCATTGGGCGCACGTACAGTGCTTCATGTGGCTGCCAGAGCTCCGGCTGGCAACAGACCGCGAGGTGCTGGCGCTCGGGTCGCTGGCAAACCTCGACCCGGACCGCGCCACGCTCGAGTGCACGCTGTGCCACTCGCGCAAAGGCCGGGGCGTCATCCAGTGCGCGTACAAGCGCTGTCTGGCGGCGTTCCACGTCAGCTGCGCGGCGTTCGCGCAGTACGCGCTCGTGCAGGAGGAGCAGGACGGCGGCGGCGACACGCTCTTCTTGGCGTACTGTCCGCTGCACGGCCGACGACAGAGTCCAGCGGGGGCCGCTGCGCACGCGACGCCACACCAGCAACAACAGCAGACGCCGGCGAAGCCGTCGGCGCCGAACACCGCGTCGCCGAGCGCGTTGCTCTTCTCGCCTGAGGATCCCGACTCGGCCAAGAAGTTCCGCAAGTTCCGTCGGCTGAAGCGCAAGTACGACGCGTCGCAGCGGTCGCAGAGCCCCGGGACAGTCAGGACGACGACGACGACGATAGCGGCGACAGCAGCGGTATCGACGCCCAGTAGCACGCGGCTGTCGTGGGGGAAGCGCGTCAAGCGGTCGCAGCAGTACAGCGAAGGCAAGCGGAAGCAGGCGACCGCGATGGCGCGCATGTTCATCGAAGACGATGTTGAAGTGCACGGCGATGACGACGGCGACGAGGACGACGACATGGACGACGACGACGACGACGCGAACGAGCACGACGACTCGTTCATCAACGACTCGTCGCAGCTGCTGTACTCGCAGTCGTCGCCCGAGTCGGCGCGCAAGAGCGACGGCAAGCGCAAGAAGCGCAAGCGCGAGTCGCTCGGCGACATGCGCGCGATCTACGCGCGGTCCTTGCTCGAGTCCCAGCACGACATGCCGGCGTTCACGCGCCGCGGACAGCGCGACTTCAGCGCGCTGCCACAGCACGGGATTATCAACGCGTGCTTGCAGGAGCTGCGGCACCCGCCGTCGCCCGCGTCGTCGGCCGCGTCGCTCTTCTCCCCCCAGTCTGTCGCGTCGGTCAGCGCCGGAGTGCAGCAGCTGCCAGTCTCGCTGCTCTCGCCACCGCAGAGCTTCGTCACGCCTGAACCCGGTCGGCGAAAAAAGCACCGCACTGGAGTACTCGCCAGCTCGATCCCGCCGCATCCGCTGGGCAGCGACAAGCGCGCGGGCTCGGGGGCTCGGGCTGCTGTCGCGGACGACGACGACGACTTTGAGCTCGACGTCCCCGAGCCGCCCAAGTTCAGTCTCTTGCCGAGCAGTTCGACTGCCACTGCGAGCCTGAGACGACCAACGTCCGCACCGGCGGAGTCGGTGCCGGTGTTGGCAGCGGCACCGCCACATACCCTCGTGAATGGCTCCGCGAAGCCGGCGCCGGCTTCGGATGACGATCGTTCGCTGCAGGAACGCATCGAGGCGAACCGCCTCAAGGCGCTCGAGAAGCTGCGCGAGCGTCAGCGCCGGTTGGCGCAGGCTCCGCTGCCGCCTGTGGCCGTGGGAGACAGCGGAAGAGGTGGTGTCAACAGCGGCGGCGGCGGTGAACTCGCTGACGAGAATCGCAGTCGTATCTACCAGCCGCCCACTCACGCTGCTGCTGCGATCGGAGCTACCAGTGCTGGATACAGCAGATCCAGTTCCAGTGCGAGTGTGGCGGCACCACCGCCACTACCAGCGGCACCACTGACGGTGGCACGACCCAATGAGAGTGCACCGTCCAAGTCGGCGCTCGACCTCCAGTCGTCACAAGTAAACGCGGTGCCGGAAGCCCCGTCGTTCAGCCTCTTCCCAGCGCTGCTACACGAGCCGGTGGTCGCAGAGCCAACAACAATCGATCTCACTGCGGCGCCTGTCCAGCAGCAAGCCCAAGCTGCGCAACTGCAGCGACAGCCTCCACCACCTCAGCTTCTCGTCCACGTCGGCTCGTTGTTCGCACAGACCGCGATGTTTCGAGCGCTGATCGCAGCGCGTCCGCCCGACGCCGCCGTGGAGATCGAGGACCGGCTCGAGGCCGACGCGCTCCTGAGCGCCCGCCTCGCGGTGCTCGCGGCCTCGCCCCAGCAGCTCTCACTGGCGCTGGGGCAGCAGACCGACAGCGAGTTCCTGGCAAGCGTCCCACGGCTGCAGACGTGCGCCAGCGTCTTCAAGCGCGTCGTGCTTGTTGTCCACACAGGAGGCGACACCGCCCGCGCGGCCGCGCTCGGCCAGAGCCCGGCGCTGCAGCGGCTCCGGCAGCGCCTCGCGACGGTCAACGTCGTGGTCCGCGCGAGCACCGAGCAGCTCGGCCAGCACTTGTTCGATGCCGCACGGTGCGTTCAACAGACTCTCTCGCTTTGGTTGTGTGGCTGGCGACTCTGAGGGCTCATAGGTGCTGTGTTGTGTGTGTGTGTGTGTGCGATGGGTGGCTCGCGTTGTTCCCAGACGAGAGAGAGACGCAGGCTTCAGTCTGTTGCCGTCAGCGCCCGCTGCCGCCCGCAGCAGCGCGCCAACACGCGACGGCCTCGACGACAAGTTCCTGCTGCGGCTCGCGTACTACCGGTCGCTCCCGCTCCTGTCGCTCGGGAGCGCGCTGTCGTTGAGCTTTCGGTTCCAGAACTTTGCGGTCGCGCAGATGCCAGTGCGCAAGTTCAACCCGATGCACTGGAAGCGCATGCTGCCGTGGATCTCGGAGGCGCAAGCGAAGCAGATTCAAGACCACGTGCTCGGCGCTGCTCGCTAGAACGGCGGGTCCAGTGACTCGGGAGCTGCTCAGAGCTTCTCAGTCTCACGGCGCGACGGACTCGATGACGCGGATGGCGTCGTCGAGCGTCTTGTCGTCCTTGCAGAACGCGAGGCGCACGATGCCCGGCGCCAGCATGTGCTCCGACCGCGTAAAGAACGGCGACGTCGGGATGACCGCGAGCTTGTGCTCCTTGCAGAGCTTGTACGCGAACTGGTAGTCCGGGTACTCCTGCGCACCAGCAGAGACAGGACGACAGCAAACAACACGCATCCCCCGTATCATCGCGATGAGCGACAGTTCTACTGTAGTGAGGAACAGCTCCCCACACCCACAGACACAGACGCACGGTCTTGGGGAGCTCTGGCGTGACGGCGATGTCCGCAAACTCGTTGAAGACCGGGAGGCGTGAGACGTCGCAGCAGACAAAGTAGCCGCCCTGCGGCACGATCGGCCGCCAGCCGGCGTCGCTGAGCGCGCCGACGAGGCGGTCGCGCTTGGCCTGTGAACACCGTCGTCGGTAACTAGTTGTCAGCACCACCACAAGCGGCGCGTCCTCGATGACCACGCACGTACGCACGCACCTCGAGCGTCGCCTTGAGCTCGTCGAGGTAGCCATTCGTGCGCACTTGCTGGAAGCAGGACGCCAGCGCGACCTCGAACGGCGTCGTGCCGCAGAACGGCACCGTGCTGTGCGCCTTGGTGATCGCCGCCGTGAGGTGCGCGGGCGCGACCGCGTAGCCCACGCGCCAGCCCGTGCACGAGAACGTCTTGCCGGCGCTGAAGAGCGAGACCGTGCGCTCGAACATGCCCGGGAGCGCCGCGAACCGCGCGTGCGCGAGCCCGTCGAACGCCATGAACTCGTACACCTCGTCCGCGAGCACGAGCACGTGCGGGTGCCGCGCGAGCACCGCTGCGAGCTGCTCGAGCTCGCGCGGCGTAAACACCTTGCCCGTCGGGTTGTGCGGCGTGTTGAGCACGAGCATCTTGGTGGCGGGCGTGAGCGCGCGCTCGAGCCGCGCGAGGTCGACGCCAAAGTCTGCGGACGAGAACACCGCGGCGTCCGGGTCGCCTGCCGCGAACGCGCGCTGCTTCGCCGGCGACAGCTCGAGCGGGACGCCCACGGTCTTGAGCCCGAGCAGCGTCGACACGGTCTTGTACGCGTCGAAGTACGGCTCGAACGTCACCACCTCGTCGCCCTGCGGTGCGCAGAGAGGTTAGGCAAGTCCCAAGACCTGTCCCACGCAATGGCCCACATGATGCAGTGGACCAACCACCCCCCTCACACACACACACAGCTGCACACGCACGGGCTCGAGCAGCGCCGCCATGATCGCCGCGATGCCTTCCTGCGCGCCGTTGAACGTCACGATGTTTGTCATCGGGTCGAGCTCGCGCTGCAGCAGCGGCGCGTACATGTCCGCCAGCACGCGCACATAGTCGGGCTGCCCGCCCGGCCGCGTGTACTGGTTGTGGTTCGCGTTGATCGCGTCGATCGCCGCCTGCTTCACAAAGCTGTCGGTCGCGCCGCGAGTTGCCATCCATGCCAATGCAAGCGGATGAGCCCCTCCGCACGCAACTACAGCGACAAAACGCTCCAGCGAACAGCGCACGACGCAACTCACTCGGGCGTGTGGAAGCTCGGGAAGCCCTGGCCGAGGTTCACGGCTCCGTGGCGCGCCGCCAGCTGCGAAATCTCCGCGAACACGTTGTTGCCGATGCCCGCGACGCGCGCGCTCGTGGTGGCGGCGCGCGCGCCGCGGCGAGTGGCAAGGCCAAGGGAGGCGGCGGCGGCGGCGGCGGAGCCCCACATGATGAGCTCTTCACAGTAAAAAATGGCGGATTGTATTGCGGCTTGAACCTGTGCAGTGTAATGCAGTGGACGCTTTAGTTGGGGGCTGGTGAGCAGCACTGTACTTCTGGACGAGGTTGGTGCGGTCGACGTGGAACTGGTCAAGTTGCTCTGGAGGTGGTCGCACATTGTCGAAGCGGTCGAACGCGGCTCGTACTAATGACATCGCTTCGTCCGGTCTGTTTGAAACGCGGAGTCCCATCCATTCTGCTGGATGTGGCATCAGGATGACGCGGACGATCGATCTCGACTCCTATGGGCAGACTGACTCGGGTGCTCGGGATCCGAGATCGAGGTGCGCGCTGTTCCTGCTTGGTGCACTCCATCCCGCCTCATTTCATTGATCTCAAGACTATTCGGGTCGGGTCTAGCCCCAGGTGCCATTGTGGTGCAGTCCTCCACCAGTGTTGCCTGTTGTGTGGACGTGTTCGCTCGAAGTGCTGTGCACCGGCGTCAGCATGAGCGAGAATCCCGTCCATACAGATACGTGCTACTCCCAGTTTGATCGAGCCCATCAGTGCAAGCACCTGGCATCGTGGAGAGCGTCAAGGATGTCGTGACGTACCGAGATGGTCGCCGTAGATGGAGTTCGTTGTCGCGACGGCAGCGTGAAGCATTGCGTTATGGGGCAATGTGGAGGGAAATGGGAAGTCCAAGACGCCAGGTAGCATAGCTTCACAAGTGTGGTGTGGTATAGGTTGGTATGGACGCCTCGGTGATGATTGTGAGGATTCTCTTGGTAGCTAAGATCTGGGAGCTCTGTCGTCGTGCTGTCGCCTCCTATCAGTGCAGAGAGCTCACACTACACTACAATCTCGCCCACACCGTCTACTAGCACACAGCGCCATCCAAGCGCCTACAGACATGCCAGCATGACCAGCAACCCAAGAAGATTGGGACGAGCAGCTTGGGCCCCAGGTTCAGGTCTCCAGTTTGCTCGGAATCAGAAACAGCACTTGAGCCAGGGAGTGTAGGTCGCAACAATCGCTCTTTCGAAATGGCTACGTTGTGTTTGGCCAAACAGACAGCCAGGTCACAGGTCGCACAACACACATCTTTCACCTGTCCCGCTCGCTTGGCAAGCAGGAGTTCATCCCGCTTGGCAAGCAGCAGCTCATTCGCGAACTCGCTGTCTTCTGCTTACATCGCGGCACAAGCTCCTAGGACTACTCAACGCCAGTAATGGCCGCTCGCCCTACAAGCAACGCCTACTCGGCTCTACCGCCGTCGCCTCCCGCTGCTGCCGATGGTACCGGAGACACCAGCAAGGACCAAGCCCCAGTATTCTCTACACGGCGCTGGTGGGAATGGATGTGCTGCTCCTACCGCACTCCGCCCAACACCCTCGACTCGCAGCAGAACACACCCTCCTTCCGTGAACAACCCAACCCGCTGCAGAACGCGTCCGTGGCGTCCATGATCGTCGTGAGCTGGTTCCAGCCCGTCGTGTCGCTCGGCGCGCGCAAAGTACTCGAGCCGGAGGACATCTGGCGCGTGTGCCCCGAAGATTCGAGCGCCGAGCTGCGCGGCCGCTTCATGCGCGCGTACGAGGCGACAGCCGCCGTGCCGCGTCAGTCGTCGCACCCAGAGCACCAGCAGCAGACGCAGCTGATGGCGGGGCGTCCAGTGCCCCGAGTGGGTCGCGCGCTCGCAAACGCGTTCCGGCGCGAGATCAGCGTCGGAGCGCTTCACGCACTCTTGTACCTCGGAGCGATGACGCTGCAGCCGTTCGTCGCGCAGGCGATCCTGGACTTCCTCAACGGCCGCGACAACGTCTTTGGGATCGCAAACGGCTACGCGCTCGTGGCGTTCATGACGCTCACGTCGTTCGTGGGCGTCACCAGCCTCAACTACGGTGTCTTCGTCTGCTCGCGCATCGGCGTCAACATGCGCTCGATGGTCATGAGCGCCGTGTTTGAGAAGGCGCTGCGCCTCTCGTGCAGAGCGCGCCAGAGCTACTCGACGAGCGAGATCATGACGATGATGAGTGTCGACTCGGACCGCGTCTTCAACGCCATGCTCTACGCGCAGTGGCTGCCGCTCGCGCCGCTCGCGCTTGCTGTCACGACCGCGCTTATCGCCGTGATCTACGACGTCACGTCCGCAGTCTGCGGCGCAGTGCTGCTCACTGCGATCCTGTACGTCTCCGTCAAGCTCGGCGACCGCATCGGTGCAGCGCAGCGCGAGCTGCTCAAGGCGGCACAGGAGCGCGTGAAGGTGACGTCCGAGGCGCTGCAGGGCATCCGCGTCATGAAGTTCTATGCGTGGGAGGAGTCCGTGGCGGCGCGCGTCGAGACGATCCGCGCGACGGAGGTGACGCTCTACCGCCGCTTCCACCGACTCCAGGTCGCGAACATGACGCTGCTCGTGCTCACGCCGGTGCTGCTCGGCGGCGTTGTGCTCGGCGCGTTCGTGCTCATCCGTGGCGACCTGAGCGTCACGGAGGCGTACACGCTCATCGCGATCGTCAACATCAGCCGGCTCACAGTGTCGATGTTCCCAACAGCGGTGGCTGCGATGTCGCAAGTTCTCGTCTCGGTCGACCGCCTCGACGCGTTCCTGTCAAGCGACGAGATCCCAGCAAAGCTGTCGGGCAGCAAGCAGCAACAGCTGCAGCCGGGAGCGATCTCGATCCAGAACGCCAGCTTCCGGTGGACGCAGGCACCGTCCGCTCCTGACGTCGTTGTCGTGAGTACAGAGAGTGGTGTTGTCGCCTCCAGCACAACTGCTGTCGCCATCACAGACGACCCTACGCTGCACGCCTCAGCGCAGCCACAGCCGACAAGCAGCTTTCGCTTGCGAGACGTGAGCGTCCACATCGACGCGGGATCGCTCGTGATGATTGTTGGCGCCGTCGGGGCGGGCAAGTCGAGTCTCCTGAACGCGATGCTGGGCGAGATGATCCTCGACGACAACGACAATGGGGACAGTGTCCATAGAACTCGCACGACGAGCAAGGTGGACGTCGGTGGCAGCGTGTCGTACGTCGCGCAGGAAGCGTGGATCCGCAACGCGAGCGTCAAGGATAACATCCTGTTCGAGGACGCGCTGGACGCTGCTCGGTACGACGAGGTGCTGGAGGCGACCGAGCTTGCCGCAGACCTGCGCGCGCTGCCGCACGGCGACCAAACGGAGATCGGCGAGCGCGGGATCAACCTGAGCGGCGGCCAGAAGGCTCGCGTGGCGATCGCCCGCGCAGTGTATCGCTCGCAGTACGACATCCTGGTCCTGGACGACCCGCTGAGCGCTGTCGACCCGCACGTGGCGCACGCGATCTTCGGTCGGTGCATCCTGGGCTTGGCGAGGCACCGGACGCGCGTGCTCGTGCTCAACAGCCACTACGACCTGCTCGCGCACGCCGACAAGGTGCTGGTCGTGCAGAACGGCCGGGTCGTCGGCGACGGAGCGTACGAGGAGATGGTCGCGCAGTTCCCAGCGCTGCTGTCGTCGGCCGCACTGCCGAAGGCGGTGCTCAAAGGCATGAGAGGCGGAGCTCACGACGGGGCTCAGGTCGGAAGAGCCGACAACGCTGAGATCGCTGGCGCAGACGAGATCGGTCACGCTGACGACAGCGAACTCACGCGCGTGTCGTCTGTTACTGCTGACGCTGACTGCGCGCGAGAGCCAAGCTCGCGCTCGGACGCGGGCGCCTCGAACAAGCTGATCCAGGCGGAAGATCGCGTGAAGGGCAAAGTGAGCGGCTCGACGTACAAGGCGTACTTCGACGAGACCGGCGTGGACGGCGTCGCGGTCGTCGCGGGCATCTTCGTGGCGTTCGTCGCGAGCCAGGGCGTGCGCACGCTGATGGATTGGTGGCAGGGCCACTGGGCGGAGCACATGCCCCGCGACGGCGTAGACGCGAACACTAGCTACTCGGCGCTATGGTTCGGTCTGTGGTACCTAGCGCTGATCGTGGCGTGCTGCGCCGCGACGCTCGCGCGCGGCCTGCTGCTGCTCGAGTCGTGCATGCGCAGCTCCACGAACCTGCACGACGAGCTCTTCCGCCGCGTGCTGAGCGCGCCCGTGAGCACGTACTTTGATGTCACGCCAGTCGGCCGCATCCTCAACCGCTTCTCCGGCGACCTCGACCAGATGGACGCCACGCTGCCGCTGCAGTACCAGGGGCTGTTCCAGGCCGTCGCAACGTTCCTCGGCGCGCTCGTCGTGTGCGCGCTCGCGTCGGTCTGGGTCGGGCTGTCGTACGTGCCGATCCTCGCGGTCTTCGTCGCGACGGGCCTATACTTTAAGAAGACGTCGCGCGAGGTCAAGCGCCTCGACGGGATCAGCCGGACGCCCGTCTTCAACCTCTTCAACGAGACGCTGAACGGCCTCACGACTATCCGCGCCTTCGGGGCGCAAGCCGCGTTTGCGCAGCTCAACGCGGCCGCGGTCGACGCCAACGCGTCGTTCTACATGGCGTTCTGGGCCGCCGCGCGCTGGCTCGCGATCCGCATGGACTGGCTGTCGGTCGCGATCATCTTTGTCGTGTCGCTCTACTTGGTCGCGACGACGGGCGACGTGGACCCGGTCGTTGCCGGCATCTCGCTCACGTACTCGCTCATGCTCACGTCTGTCGTCCAGCAAGTCGTGCGCTCCGCCGACCGGACCGACACGGCGATGACGAGTGTCGAGCGGTTGCTGCACTTCCGGAGCATCCCGTCCGAGGACGACGACGACGACGACGACGAAGGTGGCGACGGTGCCGACAGCAGCGCTGCGCCGATCACCACCGCACAGTGGCCGTCGCGCGGCGCGATCCGATTCGAGCAGCTCTGTCTCAAGTACCGCCCGGAGCTGCCGCTCGTGCTGCGCGGCGTGACGATGGCGATCGCGGGCGGCGAGAAGGTGGGCATCTGCGGCCGCACGGGCGCCGGCAAGAGCTCACTGATGGCCGCTCTCTTCCGCCTGTGCGCGTTCGAGCGCGGCACGGTCTTCATCGACGGCGTCGACATCCAGCGCGTGCGCCGGCGCGCGCTGCGCCGCAGCCTCGCGATTATCCCGCAGGACCCCGTGCTCTTCAGTGGCTCGCTGCGCGCCAACCTCGACCCGTTCGGCGAGTACGCGGACGCCGCGCTCTGGGCCGCGCTCGAGCAAGCGCACCTGGCGCCGAGCGTGCGGCGCTGGGGCGCCGGCCTGGCGTTTGCCGTCGCGGCGAGCGGCGAGAACCTGTCGGTCGGCCAGCGGCAGCTGCTCTGCATCGCGCGCGCGCTGCTCAAGGACAGCAAAGTCGCCGTGCTGGACGAGGCGACCGCGAGCGTGGACGCGGCCACGGACCGCGTCATCCAGGCTACGATCCAGCACGCGTTCGCGGCCAAGACCGTGCTCATCATCGCGCACCGCATCGACACGATCCGGCACTGCGACAAGATCGCAGTCATGGCCGCTGGCCGCGTCGCAGAGTTCGACACGCCCGCGGCGCTGCTCGCGACGCCGGACTCGGTCTTCGCGTCGCTCGCGAGGCGCTCGGCACACTAGGCGCCACGAGCTGTCGACCCCTGTCTCGTACTAGTACTGTAGTAGTACTGGCGACGGTGGCTCGAGCGTTCGTGTCGACCTACTATACATTCGCGACTCACGACCACGCTGCCCAGTCGCACTCTACCGGGCCGACTGATCTATCGCCTGTGCGTCGGCGTCGGCGTCCGCGTCGCCGCAACAGAGCGTGAAGATCGGCGCGATCATGGCGCTCTCGAAGCGCAGCACGAGGAAGAGCACCTCCATGAGCCAGTGCTGCACGCCGCCCGTGACGAGGTTGCTGTAGACGCCGCCCGAGTGCACCGTGCAGCCGGGCGCGGCCCCCCGGTCGCCCTCGGCGGGCTCGAAGCGCAGGATCGAGAGCGCGCGCGACCAGGACGCCGGCTCGCCCACGCTGCGCTGCACGTCGCCCGCGAGCACGCCGTCCAAGCTGCGGATGAAGAGCACACAGTCGCGCGCGCGGCGCAGGCGCCCGATGAGCTCCACAGAGCGCGAGACGCGCCCTGTCGCTGGGTTGCAGATCGCGCGGTACACGATCATCGCGTCG
>SMMQ01003016.1:19932-30464 GCA_008271595.1 [Pythium] brassicae (nom. inval.) | reverse complement strand
GCATCGGGGGGAACCCGCCGCCACCGCCGCCTGCGCCTGGCGGAGGTCCATGGAATGCAGGCGGGAAGCCGCCACCACCACCCCCACCACCACCCAAACCACCGCCGTGCGCTTGAAAGTGCGGCGGGCCGCCCTGTCCGCGCTGCGCCTTCTGCGCGAGGAAGCCGCGGTAGTCGTGGTGGATGCCCGCGAGCAGCTCGCCCGCGAGGTCCCGCGCGACGCGGAAGCTGCGCTCATTGTCCGCCGACACGAGCACCACGAGCGGCTCGTGCAGCTCCTCGACGCCGCCCTCTTTCGAGCCCGAGCCGCGCCCGCGCACGCGCACCTTGGCGTTCCCGCCGGCCTCGGCGCTGATGCGCTTCATGTTGGCGCCGGCGTGGCCGATGATGCGCCGCGTCACGCTGAACTCGGCGTCGTTCTCGATGCCGACGACCATCTTCTCGAGGAAGCCCGAGCCGCTCGGGTCCTTCACCAGTGCGGACGCTGCCCCCGCCACCGGTCCCAGTGCGCTGTTGCCAGCACCACCACCCCCACCGGCGAGCGGCGGCGGCATCCCCAGCCCGCGCGGACCTCCAGGGGGCGCTGGGAAGACAGCGCTGCAGCGCTCCGCGAACGCGTCCGCGAGCTGCTGCGTGACCTCGAGCGAGAGCGCGCCCATGCGCATGCCGCGGTCGCCCACGATGTGCTTGATCTGCGGCTCGGCCGACGAGATTGCCGGGGCGTTGAGCGCCACTGCGAAGCGCACCTGCACCGGGAACGGCGACGGCGCGTTCGGCGCGCTGCTACTGGTGAACGCGCCGGGGATGAGGTTCGCCATGACCGGCGACGCGGCCTCGAAGATGCCGAGCACGTGCCGGTCCGACATGTTGAGCAGGAAGAGCGGCGCGCCGGGCACTACGTGCTTGGCCGCGTTCGCCTCCTGGTCCTTCGCGAGCCCGAACACCATGCGGCCAAAGCACTCGTCGATCGTCGCGTTGTTGCACGCGAAGACGAAGCCCGGGAGTGACACCTTCCAGCGCGGCGTCGGCCCGGGGCCTGCGCCAAACCCCGGACCGGCGAGCGGGAGCGGGCCTGGGAGCGGGCCACCCGGGCCGCCGAACAGGCTCTCGGCGGCGTCCCGGCGCCGCGCTGCGAGCTCTGCGGCGCCGCCCGGCAGCTGCTGCTCGTCCTCGACCGACTTGTAGTGGAGCTGGATCTGCGCCTGGTTGAACAGCAGCCGCACGAGCGCGTGGCCCATGTCGGTGTCGAGCTCCTGGCCGTTCGGACTGTACAGAGACACAGAGACACACCACAGAGACACCGCAGCGTTCCAGTTCGTCAAGTGGGTGTGACGCGCGCCTTCTGCAGGCCACTACACCAGAGCGCACCACTCGGCGACTGCGAGCTGCTTGTTCTCAAACTGCTGCAGACGCTCCCACGGACACTCGCAGATGCGGAGCCACTCGACGCCGAACGCGCCCGCCCACTGCGTCTTCCCGTCGCTCTGATACGGCACGTTGGCCGCCGCGAGGTCCTCGCCGTCGTCCGCGCCGGCCTGGAGCATCGCGCCCGCCGCGAGCCGTGCGAGGCCCTGGAAGTGCCGGCTCGGGCTCACGGTCACGACCAAAAAGACGTCGTCCGACGTCTCGGACGCCAGCTTGAGCGCGCGCGCCGTGGCGCTCGGCACCGCCCACTGACTAAAGTGCACGCCGTGCGCGAGGTTCCCGTAGCTCTGCGAGTGGACGAGAAAGTACTTGCAGAGCTTGTTCTCGTCCGGGAGCACAAGCGCGGGCGGCGGCGCCTGCTGCCGCTCAAGCGGCGCAAAGCCCGCGCCAGGCGGGCCCCCAGGGCCGCCAGGGCCGCGGGGCCCGTGGTGGTGGTGGTGGTGGCTGTCCCGCCCGCCGCCGTCTCGTCCGCCGTCGCGGCCGCCGCCGCCGCCCCGCGGGTCCTTCTCGCCCTTGGGGAACGGCCGCAGCTCTTTCTCGCCGTGCGCAAAGTGGCACTCGTCGCCGAACGGGCAGTTGCCCTGCTTCTCCCAGTGCTTGCAGATCGCGATCTTGTAGAACTCGTTCACGGGCTGCGCCTTCCGTCGCTTCACGTTCTCCTCGTCCGCGACCTTGGCCTGGAGCGTAAAGTCCGCCATGTCCGGACACTCTTCGCGCGCGAGTTTAATGTGCCTGGTCGGTGCCACACAATATCAGTCAGTCGATGGATTCGACCGACCGACCAGGTAGTCAAAAACACCCACCAGCGACCGATGGACGCACCGGTAGCGGCAGCTCGCGCCGTGCGAGCAGAAGCCCTGCTTGTAGAACGCGCACTCGACGCGCTCCTCGTCCGGCACATGGCGGAACGGGCACTCGGGCACCTGGCACTCCATCCCCCAGCGGCACTCGGGCATCCTCGACATGTCGTACTGCCCCCCCCCGTCGGGACTGTGAGTCAGCAGCCTGATGGGGATGATCGTACTGAAGAGCGTACACACACGACGCACCTGGTGCAGGAACTCGCAGCTGTCGCCCTTCATGCAGAGCGCGCGCAGCCAGTGGCGGCAGACGACGGTACCGCGCTTGAAGTCCTTTCTGCCGCCGTGGCCACCGTCGTCGTCCATGCCGTCGTCCTTCGGCAGCATCGGCTCGAAGTCGAACGCCAGCGTGCGCTCCTCGTCCTCGCGCAGCAGCAGTCCGAGCACCATGGCCGCCTCTTTATCACTCTCTCTCTCTCGTTCGCGCAGAGGAGGGCGCTCGCCTGCAGCACACTCACCCACACCCACACCCACACACACGCAGGCAGGCAGGCAGGCAGGTGTGCTGGTGGTGAATGCCGCTTTGCGCTCGAGCCAAAGTCGCGCCATCCAGCTCTAGCGTATCCATTCGATAAAGTGCGACATTGTGCGCTCCTCATTTTATTCACTATCCATTTAACGTCTTCCTCCATTCGACACCAGCTGCTGCGCACGTGTGTGCATCGCTTCGAGCTGCGCTGCCCTTGCGTCTTCCTGCTGCACACAGGAGACCACCCCCCCCCTTCCCCTTGCACCGCCCTCGCTAGCGACCACCATGAACACTGCGCCTCCCTCCGGCAGCGCGAGCGCCGCAGCCATCGCCGCGTCGCTGGCCCCCGCCGGCACCAAACGGCGCTTCGCCGACCCAGAGTACATCGCGATCTCAGAATTCCTCAGTAGTGTGGGCGAGGTGGACGAGCAGGACGCGCATGGCGGACTCCCGAGCAGCAGCAGCAGCATGAGCAGCAGCAGCCAGGCGGCGCGCAAGAACGACGTCGCGGTGGTCGCGGCGGCGCTGCAGCACAAGCGCGCGCGGTCGGCGGCGGCGGCCGCTGCAGCGAGTGCGAAGCGTAGCGGCGCGCACGAGAACAAGGTGCTCGCACAGAGTCATGGAGCGTACGGGGGGAGACATGACAGCAACGGGGCGAGGGACTCGGCGCAGGAGGCGCTGGAGCAGTCGCCGGGACGCCCATCGAGCGCCGGGACGAGCGACCGCCGCAGCACCGCAGGGGCAGGAGGAAGCAAAGCGAGTGCGAAGGCGTCGCCTGTTGGTGCACTGTCGGGGTGCGTCTGTTGGCTTGTAGGGAAGGATGCGCATAAGCGCTGCGAAGGAGAGCTCGTTCCTCATCCGCTAACGGATCTCCCACTGTGTGTGGACGGCGGCACGCACGCATGCATGCAGCGCGGAGGACGTGGACGACAACCAGAGCGACCGGAGCGACAAGAGCGCGGCCGAGCTCCGCGTGGCGACGTCGCGCCATACAAAGCTCACGAAGCTCGAGGCGCGCGTGCGCCGGCTCGAGCGCGACAACCTGCACCTGAAGCAGACGCTGCTGCTCGGGAAGAACGGCTCGGCGATGATCGCGGGCCGCGGCAGCCGGGACGCGATCCAGCGCCTGCTCTCGGAGCGCACCAAGGTCGTGACCGAGATGGTCGAGCAGCTCAACGCCGCGGTGCTGACCGTGGACGACGCCGCGCGCGTGTGGCACGCGCAGTGCCGCGTCGGCGTCGGCGTGCGCGAGTGGGACGCGTTCGGGCGCGTGCAGACGATCAGCCTCTGGCACATGATCCGCTCCGTCTTTTCGACGATCGCGGTCGACATTGTCGAGCTCCGGCCGCACCTGCCGGACGGCGAGATGATCCTGACCAAGTGGCGCGTGCAGGGCGAGATCGCGTCGGCCGCGCAGCTCGAGGCGGTCTGCGCGTCCGAGGACTGCCCAGCCACGATGCGCGTCGCGCTGCAGGCGATCAAGTCGAGCGACCTCACGTTCACGGTCACGACGTACGTGATCTTCCAGGACGGCCAGATCGCCGAGCAACACCACTGCTGGGACCAGGTCGGCGTCTTCAAGCGGCTCTTTGGCGGCGAGATCCCGCCGGCGGTGCAGCAGATGCTCGCAATCCCGTGAGACCGGGCGCGTGGTCCCCTGGTGCCTGGACCCTGGTACTGTACTATCGCTCGCTGTTCACTCTGTGTATTTAACAAAGCTGGCGCTTCTATGCACTCGCAAAGAGTGGTGGAGAGACTGCCCTTTTTCTACCCCCACCCATCCCACATACAGTACCTCCTCGCTTATGTCACGCAGCAGCGACGAGCGGACTCAACTCCTCGTCCTGGCACGCGAGCAGCGCCTGCTCGAGCTCCTGCACGCGCGCCTCGAGCTGCTGCGCGAGCGACTCAAGCTGGCTCGCCTCTGCGAGCTGCACAGTCGTCTCAGCGTCGTCGCGCTCGGCCGCTGCGCCGCTCCAGGCGCGCGTCAGCGTGGCGCCAACGTCCCCGAGCTCGTCCTGCTCCGCCAGCGCGCGGCTCAGCGCCGCCTTGAGCCCCTCCATCTGCTGCTGCAGCGCGCTCTTGCGCGCCGCGACCGCGCGCAACTGGGCGTCGAACTGGCCCGCGTACGCGTCCTTGTCCTGCTCGGCGGCGTGCAGGTGCGCCACTGCAGCCTGGAGCTGCGCGCGCGCAGCGGCCTCCGCGCCGAGCCGCGCGAGCCCGTCGCGGAGCTCTGTCGCGGTGCGCTGGAGCGACCGCGTCTGCACGCGAAGCTGCGACTTGGCCGGCGAGAGCGGCGCCTGCACCGACACGTGGTAGTCGAGCGTCTTCTCGTTCAGCCACGAGAACGCATTGTCCCACTCGAAGCGGAGTGTCGCGCCAACGTCCGCCGCCGCGACAGTGAACGTCCCCGAGAGCGCGTTCACGCGCTGCGGCGCGACAACGACGACAGCGTCGCGCCGCTGCGCGCGGTCGGCGAGCACGAGCGTGAAGCCCACGTCCGCGGTCGCCTCCTTGACCGCGAACGACCACGTCACGCGCCAGCCCGCGGCCTCGCAGACCACGGGGAGCGCAAAGCCCGCGCCGGCTTTGACCACCACGCCACTCTTCACCGCGCGACACTCTTCGAAGAGCGCGTCGTCGTTCTCGGGCTCAGCTCCAGTAGAGAGTGAGTCTTGCGGCTCGCCGGCAAGCGCTGCCTGCTGCTTGAACGCGTCGCGGAACGCGCACGCGTCGCGGAACGCAGCCGCGTGGTCGTCGAGACCGCGCTGGAGCTCGTCCACGACCGCGTGCAGCCGCTGCTGGAACGCCTGCACGAGCGCGTGGCGCTGCTTGGCGCTGATCGCGTGCTCGCTCGCTTTCTGCAGCGCCACGCGCGCTGCCTGCACCTGCGCCAGCTCGTCGCGCTCGGCCGCCAGCGCGCGCGCCGCCGTCGCGTCCTCGACCGCCTGCAGCTGCTCCTGCAGCTCGAGCACCTGCACGCGCAGCGCGCGGATCGTCTGTTCTTTGGACGCACTCGCGGCCTCCGCTGCCGGGGCGTCGCGCAGTCGGGACTCCAGCTCGTCGACCTGCTGCTCCAGGGACGCGATGCGCTGCTCGTCGGTGCGCCGCTGCGTCTCGCGGCCCGCGATCTGCGCGCGCAGCGTCTCAACTTCGTCTGTGAGCGCTGCGAGTTGCGTGTCGCTCGCGTGTCGCTGGAGCTCAAGACCCGCGCGCTCGGCCTCTCGTTCTGTTGCTTCCTGCGCCCGCAGCTGCTCGCTCGCCGCCACGAGCGCCGCTTTCTCCTGCTCCGCCGCAAGCAGCCGAGCCGTCGCGTCCTCAAGCTCCCGTGTCGCGCGCGCGTTCTTCGCTCCAAGCTGCTGCCGCGTCGCCTCGGCGGCTGCGAGCGCATCGCGCGTTTCGGCCGCGCGCTGCGCAAGCTCTTCCTGCAGCATGCGCTGGGTCTGCGTCGCCTCGCGCAGCATGTCTGCGAGCTGCTGCGCGCGCTGCTCTGCGCAGCGAAGCGCGTCCTCGCTCCCGGCGAGCTGCTGCCGGAGCTGCTCGGTCTCCTTGCGCATGCCGTTCAGCAGCTCGGCGCGCTTCTCCACTTTCTTGAGCGCCGCGTGCGAGCGCGCGCGGTACCGCTCGAACTCGCGCGCAGTGTCGTCGAGCCGGCGCTGCAGCTCCGCGGTCTCCTGTGCGCTCGCATCCGCGCTCGCGGCCCGCGCCGCCGCCAACTGCGCGAGCGCGTCCTGCACCTGTGCGGCTGCGGCCGTCTTCTCTGCCAGCGCGGTCGTCACCAGCGCCTTCACGCGGCCGAACCGCTCGCTGGTGACGTCCTCCGAGCCGCTCGGGAGCGGCGCAGCGAGCAGCTCCTCAGTGTCGCGCAGGAACGCGCTCGAGAGCTCCCGGAGCGCGGTCAGCTGCTGCGTGGTGCCGGCCGCTACCCCGCGCTGCGTCGCGTGCGCGCTCTCCAGCTCTTTCAGCTCTCTGCGGGCCTTGCTGCACTCGTCGCGGTACCCGTCGACCGCCTGCGTGAGCTCGCCGATGATCCGCTCGCGGGCGTTGCACTCGCGCTGAGCGTCTGCCAGCCGCGCCGCCAGCGCCTGCGTCTCGTCTTCCTGTACTGCACACGCGCGCTCGAGCGCACTCGCGTGCCGGTCGTGTTCGCTCGCCAGCGCCGCGACCGCGCTCGCGTGCTGCTGCTCCATGTCGGCGACCCGCGTGCGCAGCGCCTCGCGCTCGTGCAGCAGCTGCGTACTGCGCGCGAGCTCGCTCTCAAGGCTCGTCTCGCACTCGCTCAGCAGCGCCTGGAGCGCTGCCTGCTCGTCCTGCAGGCGTGCGAGTTCCTGACCGCCCGCGACCAGCTCGGACTCGGACGCGGCTGTCGCTGTCGCTGTCGCGAGTGCCTTGAGCTCGCTCTCGAGCGACGCCACGCGCGACGAGTGCTGCGTCTGCGCCGCGGCCAGGAACTCGCTCAGCTTGCGCTGCTCGTCGTGGTACTTCTCCTTCCACGCCTCCGCCTGCTGCTGCAGCTCCCGGGCCTGCGTCGCCGTCGCTGCCGCCGTGCACGCCAGCTCGTCGCGCGCGCGCGTCGCCGTGTTGAGTGCCGCCTGCAGCGCCGCCAGTTCGCGTTCGCTGCGCTCCGTGCACTCGCGCTCGACGTCGCGCACTGCGCGCTCCAAGTCGCGCTTGTCGTTCTGGAGGATCGCAAGGTCCTCGCGCAGGATCAGGTACTCCTCTGCGTGCTCCTTCTTCGCGTCCGCCACCTGTTTGCGCAGCGCGTCGCGCTCGGCCTCGAGCGCTTGCGTTGTCTCGGCCGACGCGTCGCGCTCGCGCTGCAGCGCGGTCACGCGGGCGAGCACCGCGTCGTCGCCTCTGTCGTCGTCGGACAGCGCCAACGCCGTGCCGAGCGCGCGCCACTGGCTCTGCAGGCGCTCGAAGCTGCTAGCGAGTGCCTGCAGGTGCTGCTGCTGCTCGCTGATGAGCGCGCTGCCGGCGCGCACGAACGCCGCCGACTGCTGCAGCGCGCCGCCCGCGTTCTCGTTGCCCTTGCTGCGCATCTCGTCGCTCTTCTTCGCGAGCATCTTCTCGACGCGCGTTAGTCGCGATAGCAGCTCGGCGTGCGGCGGCTGCTGCGCGTGCGCGTGCGCGTGCACTGAGCCGGCGACGCTCGCGGCGTCGAACGCGCTCTGCATGCTCACGAGGCTGCTGGCGCTGCTGTTGCGGCGCAGCCGCAGCCGCTGCGCAGCGCCTCCGGAGCTCGAGCCCGGCGGCGCGTCACTGGCAGCGGACGCAGGCGACTGGCGCACGGTCAGCAGGCGCTTCTGCTCCACGAGCACGGCGGCCGCCTGCCGCAGGTCGCTGGCCGAGTCTGCGAGCGCCTGTGCGGCGCCGCCGTTGCCCTTCTCGCGCGCCTCCTGCGCCTTCAGCTGCAGCTTCTCGGCCACCTGCTGCACGCGCGCGCCGAGCGCCACGGCGTCCATCGCGTCCATTGCGCCGGGCGGGAGTGCCACAAGGACGGTTGGGCTTCTTCGCGAGCTCGAGAAAGTGAGCCGAGCGGAGGGTTATTGCACGGCCGCGGGGGAGGTTTAATCTCCCTCCCATTTAACCTCTTGAAGCCCCGTCTTTGACATAACAGGTTAATTCATCGAAGAGGTGTCGCCGAGTCGACGTTCGTTTGCGCGCTTGAGCTCCCAGCTCCTCGTGCACACACGCGCATCCACGACAGGGGAGACACGCGACAACTGGCAACTGAGTGTGTGTGTATGTGTTGTCCGGTGTCAACGAGCATGACAGTCAAGCAGGAGTACCACGTATCTTGCCTGCTCGTGGTCACCTGCTGTTGAACTGACGACGTCCGCCCAGATGCTCGAGCGCTTTGCTGCTTGCATTCATTCGTTTCTGCAAGTTTGGCGCTTGTGTTATGGTGTCCATCATTGACTGTCAGTCAATGCCCGGATGTTAATGAGGATTGGAGAGAGGCACAGTCCGCTGGTGTGAGGGGGGGAGGGGCCAAGGGCGGGGCGTGTGCTTTGTTGTCCTTGCCAATCAATGTGCGAAGCGGCTCACCGCCACCCACGATCACAGGCAGATCTTCTCAGCCTCGCATGGCCTCACACGGTCCCGCGCCTTACAGACAGGTAGTGAGGTGGGTGTCCTCGGATCCCCGCGATCAAGTCGATCTCGATGCCACCAGACAACCGAATCGAAGTGGCCAAACAGTGTGAGTAATGTGACGTGACCGCCCTGGCTTTTATCACTATCACATTCTCAAACGGAACGAGAACGATGTGACCGCCCTGTCTTTTATCACTATCATATTCTCAAACGCGAAGTGAGCAGTTCGGCTTTTCAAAGGGGGCCCCTATTCCCGCACGTGACCGACTAGACGACAGACGACCGCCGTGCAGCTCGCGCCTGAGCAGCTCAGTCTCCCAGTCGCGCCTCTGTGCTCAAGCCGCGCCGCCGCTCGCCAAGCAGCTCTCGACGTTGCTGCCGCTGCCGACATGGACCCGGACTTCCTGCACGCGATCAACGGTGACTGGGACGCGCTGCTCGCCGCCATGCGCGCGTCGCGGTCGCTCGTGCACCGCACAGACGCCAGCGGCATGTCGGTGCTCCACTGGGTGTGCCTGCACCAGGACGTGCCCACGAACGTGGTCGTCAAGGTCGTGTTCGCCAACCCGCACGCCGCGCGCCTGCGCAATGACGCCGGCCACCTCCCGCTCGACCTCGCGCTGCAGGCCGAGTGCGGCGACCGCGTACTCGAGATCCTGCGCGCCGCGCGCCTTAGCGAGGACGGCGACGCCGCGAGCGACGAGCCCACGGCCGACGACGACGACTTTGGCCGCTCCTACTTTCACGACGTCAGCAGCGGCGGCTTCCAGCAGTTTGGGACCAATTACCAGCACCACCACAACAACAGTAGCTACCAGCAGGAGTCGCCGCCTCCGCCTCAGCGGTCTTACAGTCAGCCGCAGCTCTACAACCAGCAGCAGCAGCAGCAGCAGCAGCAGGAGCGGCACCACACAGGCTACGGGTACGAGTCCCCACACCAGCAGCAGCAGCTCCATCACCACCACGGGGGCTACTTTGACGAGCAGCAGCAGCAGCAGCAGCAGCTGGTCATGTACGGCAACTACCCCGAAGACGACGACGACGACCGGTACTTGGCGCGCGCACCGCAGCAGCACCACTACGCGGGCTACGCGCCACGGGACGGCGAGCGGCTGGGCGACGAGCGCCGGCCGCGCGGCCGCAGCCACTCGAGCGGCGCCGTGTACAACCCGGTGCTGCTCACGGAGCAGCGGCTGCAGCAGCGCGAGCAGGACCTCATCTCGTACGCGACCGCCGAGGACTCGCACCACGACGACCCCCACCACCACGTGTTCGACCCGTCGGGGGCCGCTGCGAACAACGCGCCCGGCGGCAGCGCGCTGCGGCCGCCCGCGCTGGACGAGTGGACCAAGGGGGGCGACGCGAAGAAGCCGCGCGTGCAGTCGAGCTTCCCGCCGCGGTGGAAGCAGGCGCGCCACTGCCACGTGTGCATGACCGCGTTCTCGTTCACGAAGCGGCGCCATCACTGCCGCAACTGCGGGCAGAGCGTGTGCGGCGGGCACTCGACGAACCGCGTCGCGCTGCCCAAGTTCGGGCTCCTCGACCCGCAGCGCCTGTGCGACAAGTGCTTC
Source organism: [Pythium] brassicae (nom. inval.) (assembly GCA_008271595.1). NCBI lineage: Eukaryota > Oomycota > Peronosporomycetes > Pythiales > Pythiaceae > Globisporangium > [Pythium] brassicae (nom. inval.). The sequence continues at coordinate 20,041 of SMMQ01003016.1, read as the reverse complement.
CTCATGGGCCACTTCCTCGTGCCCGCGGCGGGCAGCGGCAGCTTCGGCGTCGACAGCCTCGGGAGCGTGCCGAGCAGCCACCACACGGCGACCACGTCCAGCACGCAGT
>SMMQ01003015.1:30829-41880 GCA_008271595.1 [Pythium] brassicae (nom. inval.) | reverse complement strand
GGGGGGGGGGGGGGGGGTGGTGTAACAGGGTTACACGAGTTGGTGTAAAACACCAACTGGAGACGTGGTGTAATTACACCACGTGCCGTGCCCCGCATGAAAGGCGGACACGGGACGCTGGGTCCAAAAAGGGATTTATCCCTTTTTGCAGCGTGAGCGGCCCACAGTCAGTGAGTCCGGCTCCTGGTGTGTTTATCTTAGGTTCATTATGACAAGCAGCAACAAGGAAGATAACCACACAGAAATACATTCAGTTTAGTTGTACCTCTTCGAACGCAACCTCGTTGGTGGTTCTCACTGTCTGCGTGCAGACTCATCAACGGAAGGTTACTTGGCACGGGGTGCCTGCGCTCGTACGCTTCTTCAAGCATGGTGCTCTGTGACCCCCGTCACAGTATAGGCCTTCACTTGTAATTGACGGGCTGAATCAGACAATCATATCTCCAGATTTGATAGAAATGGAAAACGCCACTTATAAATGCCGAAGCTGTCGTTGTGTCAAAAAAGTGGACCTCGCGGAACCTCGCACTCTCGGTCTATACAAAACACACTTGAATGTTTTCACAAGCATTAGAAGGGAGAGACACAAAAAACTGGTCAAGTTCATTGGTAACGAAGTGCGAGCCGTTAAAAACTCGCGCTTCGCAACAAGCTCAGTGGTATAGCGCACCTCCGAGCCAACGACGGCAATGGTGTCACTGCTCCATGACATCAATAAAAAGCTGATCTACTTGGAATGTCTGGGAAGTTGCAAATGAAAATGTATTAGTTTTTGTATGGCAAAATGGGTCTGTAAATGTACAGATTTTTTGTAGTGTCGTTTGGCTTGCTTCTCAGCGACAAAACAGTGATCGACACACCCGCCTTGATCTCACGGGTTGAATGAAGAAGTGCATACACTCTAATTCGCACATGTGAACACGCTAGAATAATATAACTGGGTGCCTGCATACCGTTTTGGTTCACAGGTCTGGATCAAAATCCAAGAAACCTATTCTCAAGTTTATTTTTTTTTCATTTTTTGTTCGCATCTCGGTTGTACCTTTGCACGTTTATCAGGCCGTGATATAAGCGGTGTTTTACGATATTGCTCAAAACTAGCAAAATCTAATACAGACAGCGATCATAATTTTTTACAGGTACGCCTAAACCTTATGGACATTTTAATGTCCAAATATACCGTATTCGTCAAATTTGACATATATTTGAACCGTTTTCCGAAACCAAAAGGCAACACTCGCAAAAGTGTGTCTTCTGTTGTAATGCATATTTTCGGATGTTGTTGAGCTTTGTCAATGTTTATTTCCGTTTTCGAAATCAAATGCAAATCAATAGGAAGATCAAGTTAATTGGAGAAAATCGGGTGATTTGCGATAAATAGAGTCTTCGTTTCAAGAACAAATTAATTCAGCTGAGCTCATTTAAAGTACGAACCGCCCACATTTTATATTTGAGAAAATGCGATTGAGATAAAATTTCACAAGATCGAGCTGGAATGATGCAAAATCGACTCGCTGGAACAGCTCACTCCTCCTCGCTCTGGACTTTGAAAGTAAGGTAACTTGACTGCTGGTGCTATGCGTGAGCACAACACGCATCTTGGGCTTGATGAGAAAAGATGAGGTTGGTACACCAAGGAATGACGCGGCACACTCGTGCCTGAACGCGCTGGTGCTTTTTGGCATATGATGGGGTAAAGAATTGGTATTATTACTGTTTTGTGGTGTCTTTTCGATATATTCAAAAATAAGCTCAAATAGGTCAAGCTTTCTCGGTTTTACCAAGGCGCATTACGAATTTGTGAATAATCTCAACGTAGGTCATCTGAATACGAAATGCCGGACCTATTGCCAAAAAGACTCCAGACTTAGAATAACTAAGCCATTTCGAGTATATTGTTTGACTCCTTTGACCTCCCTCAGCACATATGTCTCGTATAAAAGTGGTGTTATCTATTGTACTAGAACGACCACTAACTGCGGTATAAATGACTACTGTATTTGCGAACAGTGGTCTGATCGGGAAATGGTGTACTATTACACCTTTTGCCAAGTGGCATTTTTCCAAGCAAAGTGAAATACAGCTGTTTTGAGCGAGAACTCTCTCATCCAAGAAATGACATAAGCGAGCAAAACGAAAGCTCTCGTATGTTATTGCGACCAGAATGACATCCTCTCCTTATTGTCCAAGCTGCATGTCCTCTCCACGCTCGGCCGCAAGACAAGCGCGGAAGCAGTTGCGCTCGATGTTCCACACCATTCTCCTTGTGATGGGTCCTACGCACTCACAGAACTTCTGCATCATCAGATCGAGCCTTTAAGCGGCAAAAGTTTCACGCATCTCCAGCACTAAAATCTCTAGCTTTCTGTCAGCAAGTCGCGCTTTTATCTGTGCCTTCAGCGCGCTCCAGCACCCCTCAATGGGATTAAACACGGGGCTGTAGGGCGCGGGTCGAAAGATCACAAGTCGCCCACCAGTACCACTCCGTCAGCGACAAGCATGTCACGCGCCAAAACTTCGACGTGCGAATGAGCAGGTCCTTTGTCAGTGACAACGACAACTCTGCAGTATGGGTTGTTGTTGGCGGCTTCTGCGTACTCTTCTGTGCGAAGTGCTATGATGAACGGCAACAAATTGCGCGTTTGCTTCGATGTTGACAGCGACGTTGTGCGTCCTCATCACCACGACTACGTTTCACGGCGAGACACCCCCAAGGATGTGCGAGTTCCCTCCCTTAGAGGGGGAGAGAGAGAGAGAGAGAACGACGACAGCATGCCTGCCAACGCGCGAGTGGCCCTTGGAGCTCGAGAGGTACATGTAGAGGTTTGATTCGACGTGGTAGACGATCATATCGCTCCGCGTGACGTGCTCGCCCAGGCACGTCGCGAATGCAGCTCTCTTGCGCTTGTTCTCCGTGCTACTCATCGTCGACATCTCAATGCTAATGTCCTTCACTGAATGCAGCACGCCAGCGAGGCTTCTCCATACAGCGAGGCTTAGGCAAGCCAGCGAGGGTTCTGTGGATGGCGCTGGTGCTGACCGATTGTTGAAACTCGGACAGCAGGCGGTCCTGCATGGTGTTCAGCGTCATGCGGCAGTCCTCGTCAAGCAGCTTCTCCATCTTCGCCATCGCGTCGACGATCATCTTGACGCATGACACCCGCACCTTCCGACCCCGCGCGGGGACATGTTGCCGCGCTTGATGATGCGCCACGCAGTCGATTCGGAGATTCTGTTCACCTCCGCCCCAGCCTTCCGGTCTTTTTGACCCTGTGAGGCCGCGACCATGCGAAGCTTCGCGCATCTTGGTTCGTACAGGCGCGCCGCTCGGTTGATGGTTGGTCATGCAGTTGTGCATATTGGGGAGAGGCTTCTGGTGGCGGTCTGGCTCGGCTTGGCTGGGCAGCGAAGGCATGAGTTGTTGGGGCTCTTCGAGGCTGAAAGTGAGGGCGCTGGAGCCAGCTTGTGGTGCTGTTTGCACTGTCAGCGCAGCGTGAGCCACTCAACTTGTTTGCTGTCCTGAGCACAGCTCATTTGCAGCAGGAGATGGTGTGTGGGTTTAGAGGATGCCATTCTGGTCGCAATAACATGGGAGAGGTTTCGTTTTGCTCGCAAATGTCATTTTTTGGACGAGAGAGTTCTCGCTCAAAACAGCTGCATTCCACTTTCTTGGGAAAAATGCCAACCAGCTTGGCAAAAGGTGTAGTAAATTTATTGGGAGATGCTACAGCCCAAGATTGGTTACTGTGGTTCAGCCAGGACTGGGCCGGGACTTGCATTATGGATTCGTCCAGGACCGAAGTAAGATAATATCGAGAAGATGGGCGGTTATGGGAATATGGGACGAGAATTGAAACAAACGAAAATTACGACCAGTGGGTGGCTGCCGTGCGATGCATTTTCGCAAATCAAGAGTGTTGCAAATCAAGCACGAGAAAGCGCGTGGGCTAACCGGAGAGTGCGGGAGCGGCTTCTTCAGCGCGAGGAAAGCGGAAGCAGCGACGAGAGGCGACCAGGTGAGTGCTGTGCGTGTCTGCGAGGCAAGGGGTGGCGTCAGAGGTCGCGTGGGTGCTGATTTTCGAGCCTGCACGTGCTTGGGCATGCCTGGGAGCGTTCTGGCAGACTCGCGCGAGGTGATGACGTGCACGAGACTCTCTGGTGGCGCGGAGATCAAGAGCGTGCGAAGCCGAGACAGTTGGGCGCGTGGCGAGCCGAGGCGAGTGGCTGCTTGCTCATCTATCGCCAGATCCCGGCCAAAACCTGGATTCTGGTCTAACACCGGATTCGGAACCTGTTGTGTCATTGCTTGCGTGTAGCAGCTTGCTGACGCGTGATAGTGATGATTGAGGAATCGAAGGACGCGGGCAGCGGCCAAGTGCCGACCCCAGAGACGCCCGCGCCGATTCAAGTGCCGAGCGCTGAGCCGAAAGTTGCGCAGCCTTTGCCGCGGACCCTTCGGAGACGGGGCCAGGGTGGGACCGGGCTGGCTTCTGCATCGCTGCAGACACCATGCATGAGTCCGCGCCTCCTCACCAGAGCATCGCCTGGAGCTGTGCCAAGCCTCGATGAAGAGAAGCTGGCATCGCCAAGTACGCCGGCAGCGCAAACTCCGTCGGCGCCAACGCAAGCTTCTACCGCAGCACCAGCCCCACCACTGTCCAAGATAAGCCGGCCGCGTCAGATCCCCGTGCTGCACCGGCTGCGCCAGCGAGCTGGTCGTGGCAGCAAAACCAGCCGCGCAGGCTCTTCACGCGGAGAAGAGGCCCGTAACCTGGGCGGTGTCGACAAGTAGTTTGCCGATGTTGCCGGACAACGTCGCGAGAGTGTCACCATTGCGCACGAAGATACGCCGATTTCTGCTGATGCGTCCCTGCCGTTGCAGAGGAAGCGTGATGCGGCTGCGCCGGGATCGACGGAGGAGGACGAGGACGAGGAGCCCAGCGGATCAAGTGGGGATGCGGATCCTGGATCCAGGTCTGGTCCAGAAGTGATTCAGGTTTTGAAGGACAACATCCGCGTGAGCCCGCCCGAGCTCGAGTACAGCGACTGGGCAGCATGATCCTCCTAAGTGGGTCAGTACTCGGAGGAGACACATCAAATGATTCGAGTTCACGAGGTGATGAGCTGTAGTCAGCGCAACAAGCGGATCGCGCGCACAAAGGGGGGGGGGCGCGGGCCGGATCAGCGGTTCCTTACGTACCAGAATTGTGGGAGACATTCCAGCGCGTCTACATCAGTACCCATGGATGGAAGGCAAAGGAGCGAGGCACGGGGAAGATACCGCGCCGGCATGTTCGCGTCACCGACTGCCCCTTCCGATTCATTGTCCAGATGGCGATGAAGGGCGATGTGTGGTGCCTTGTGGTGAAGTCCGCGCTGCTTCATCCCAACCACCCGACAACGAGGACACATTCGACACGTACCCACCCTCGCTCGGCATCAAGGACCCGGACACCAAGTCGCGGGTGGAGACGATGGTCACTGCAGGCACCTCTCAGTTTAAGATTCACGGCTACCAGCTGAACAGGTCTGAGAACGTGATCAAGCACGACGTGGACAATCTCGTGAACGCGCACAAGTCGTGCGTGTCGCGGAAGGACGATGACCAAGCGACGGCGTCTATGCTCGTGAGATTCCTGAAGGATGATGATGGGTCAATCGTGACGATTGACGAGTCGGATGCGGGCGGGATCGGCGTGGTCTTCAGACGACGCGTTACATGCGCGAGATGTACTCGCGCTTCCCCGAGTTCCTGCCGGTGGACTTACGCACAAGACGAATCGGTATGTGATATTGTGGCCATGTCTCGTACATGTTTTGCCCAGGACTGACACAGGATTTGTCCATGATGCGCAGGTACAACTACCAGTTGTGCACCTTCATGGTGATGGACGGGTTTTGAGAGGGGCAGGTCGTGCAACAGTCGCTGCTCGAGACCAACTCGGACTGGCATATGGACAAAGCACTCGAGCACTTCAAGCGAGCCAACTCGAGCCACTTTACAATGCTCCAGGACGTGATCGTGGACAAGGACCTGCGGAGATCCGAATGATCAGCACGCACTTCCCCAAGGCAAAAGTGCGAATCTTCCTCTCCTGTGTGATCAAGTACCAGAAGCTGCAGTGTCGCAAGCCCGAGTACCCAAAGATCTTGGCCCACGACCGCTCCGCCATCGATCACGACACCCACAACCTGATCAACACATCCACCAGCGACAAGTAATACGAGAACTGGGCATCGCTCGAGTAGCTCAGCACGCGACTCAACTATGACGACTTCTTCGAGTATGTGGACCGCAACTGGAACTCGTGCAATGAGATGCGGGTGATGTACCTCCGCACAAAGCTCCCCCACTTCCAGAACCACACGAACGATCGTCTGGAGAACTTCTTCGGAAAGTTCAAGAACAGGGTGTCGGGGATCACGAGCATGGCGATGAGCATCGAGACCCTGATGGTGACGACTCGGCGACGGGAGAAGGAGCACATGTACAAGAAGCTCCGCGTCGGTGCTTCACGAACGCAGTGTACGATGAGGAGATGGCGCAGGTGCTACACTTCGGCACCCACTTCGTGGCCGAGCAGTTCGAGCCAGAGTTCGCAGCGGCTTCGCTCAAGTCGGACGTCTATACGTACAGCGTCGATCAAAGTGTGGTGCAAGTCCGCAGTGCAGACTATACTCACACGGTCAACCTTCTCGGCTGGAAGTGCGACTGCCACTTTGCCAGCTCGATGAAGCTGCCGTGAAGGCACGCAATGGCGTTCCGTAAGCGCCGCAGCGACGCGACCGTCATCCTGCTGGCTCTAATCGACGTCAGGTACATGCAGTAGTATGTCGTGCATGTGATTGTCGAGGTCTCTACCATGGTTAGTCCAGGTCCGGACCAGGACTGAACCAGGATTGATCCAGGACTGGACCAGAAATAACCGAGCTATCGCACGGACTTAATCATGTGTTGTCCTATTTCTTTGTCGGATGGGTGCGATGCGAGGACGAGCTGGTTGAAGTCCGCCAGGTGGTGTATAACAAGCCGCTTAGTCACGATGCAGGAGCGACTGCGCGATCATGTGCTAACAGATACAAGGAGACGATGCATGCCACGAAGATTATCTGGACGGAGCTTGCGGACGAAGAAGACGACGACGAGTTCCAGGAGTTCATGGACTTTCTGCTAAGCCAGTGGCGGAACATCCGCCAGCGGAAGCGCACTCGTGTGGAAGGGCCGGCCGCGGACGAGGAAGAGTGGGTCGACCCGTCACAGACGCAGTGTCTGTACTCCAACGACGTTGGTGATGTGCAGATGTTGGCGACAGCCGCCGTCCAGCTCGCGCAGCCTGAAGCGATCGACGCCGTGCCGCAGCCAGCGGACCCCACGCCATACCCTGCCAGCACACAGCTCGCGTACGGCGAGGCGAGGCGGAGTGCTGACAATCCTGACACATCCGACCCTGGACCAGTCTCGGACAAGACCCGATCGGATTCTGGTCTGGATCCTGTCGTTTCTGGAGGCGGTCACGGACCCCACGTTATCCGTCGCTCTGATTCGTCCAACGACTTCGTCAACGAGGAGTCCCTACCCATCTGACTGAACCCGATCCAAAGAAGACGGGGCGCCCGGCTCTCGACAAGCAGGCGCGTTCAAACGTGGAGAAGCAGGACCGCGTGAGGTCCAATGTGTTCGAGAAAGCCAGGCGCGGCCTCGGCGACATTATCGTGCTCCAGCTGGTGGACTCGCTCGATCGCGAGGCGATCGGTCTGGACGAAACGCTCAAGCGACTGGAGGGCAGGGTAGTCAAGGTCGCGGATCGTGACAAAAAGCACCCAAATCCCAGTGACGCATGAACACGGCGCTGAACCAAGACGCGTTTTACGTGCTTCCAAGGCATCCCCTGGACGCGTGCGTGCGCAAGTTGCCGCTGGCAAACGCATTCAGCGACGCCATCTCGGTGTCATCGCAGAACAGACGAGCCAGCCAACACAGCCATCGCAGACAACAGCACAAGAGGCCAAAATCGTGACGATCGCTGGCGTCGGCTTCTTCACGCGGCTCCAAATCGAGACGGCGCGGCCTATCGAGGTGCTGCACGACTCGTCCATGGATGGCTCGGCGATGTGTAAGTGGTTGCTATCGGACGTTCTCACCGCCGTGCCGCCGAACCTCTACAAACACGTGCGCGACATGCATGACCAGATCCGGTCCATATATCCGTCCATGATTATCCCAGGACTGGAGACCGACATCCGTGTATTCAGCCTCTACTGCATGTAGCCACCGCACTGGATCGACGACGCATTGATCTAGGCGCTTTTCGAGCGTCTTGAGCAGGCGGATTTGTCTGTGCGCTTCGCAGGGTTAGTGTCGGCGAAGGCGACGGGGTCACGCAGGCCAAGCGGACAGATGGTGGCGGACGAGATCATGACAAGGATCGTGGGCCACATGAACGAGGACGGTGTGCGCCACATCCTCCTGCCCGTCAAATTCGGAAACTACCAATGGTGTGTTATCGTGGCGGACCTGCGGACGAAGCGCATTCTGAACTTCGATTCGCTCAACAAGAACTAGTATGAGAAGACTCTCGACATGCTGTGCTGGCAGAACGAGAAAGACGTGTTGCTGGAGTTCGAAGTCGTCGCGTCGAACTCACCTGTTCAGTTCGATCGCTTCAGCTGCGGGCTGTTCAACTGCTACAAGCTGTGGTGGCGCACAGACAAGACGGTCTCGAACGGTCTCATCGGCCGAGAGCTGACTCGTCGCCGCTTCGGGTTGCTGTCCTTCGTGATGACTGGTGCCAAGGCCAAGTAGACGATGAGCAAGAATAGCACCACCAGCTTAGCGGTGAGCGAATGCAAGCGTGCGTTTTGAGCGAGTTCGCAGTGTTCGCATTTGCTTGAGTGGTGATGTGTGATGGTGTGCTCGTGCTTCGAGATTGTGCGATGATGACTTGTTCGTTTTGTCAAAAGACACGGAAAATCCTGGACGAGTCCTACAATTGGTACCTGGACAGATCCTGATGAAATTTAGTTTACGTCCACGAGAAAGCGCGCGTAGTTTTCAAACCGAATATAATCGCGCCCTTTCAAATATTCATTTATATCTTTCATCGTCTTAAACAGGGGTAACTTCAAGATCAGAAATCCTGGCCTATAACTGGACAGGACCTGGAAGACATGTCTGTTTTGGGTGCACCACATAAAAACGGATCCTGAACTGCAGCATCTGCCAAAATTATTCGTGACCAAATTGTTACAGTCCATTTTCTCAATATGTTCCACTGCGAAAAAAAGGATACCCTCTCAAATATGCTAGTTTTCACCGCACCACTTGATTTCCAACTTGAGCAAACAATCACAGGACTTGCCACCACCACCTGCTCGTGGTGCGACGAGCACCAACCATTACCACATGGAAGCTCGTGCTCCTCGTCTACAACACCGTCCACTCGCCCACTCACACCTCAATCCGCAGATCAATGAACTAGCAGCACTCAACCACCAGTACCACAGGAATCAACAGCGCGGTCCGCCGCTCAGAAGATCCAGCTAAAATGATAGCCGCGAGCCGAGCACGCATGACCTACGCGCAAAAGCAGCTTCTTCGCGCCGGCCACGACAGCGCAGCAGCGACGCACCACGAACTTGCAACTTGGGCAGCGAAGGAGTTCCGCCTCAAGAAGCCACCGTGCAGAATGACGATCTCGCGCGTTCTGAACGCCCCCACCAAGCCGCAACCCACCAACCCACGCATCAAGTCAGCCCGAGCGGTTGCCTCTCCAGCTCTCGAGTCGGCGCTAGTTGCTTGGATTAGGCAGTGCGAAGCGCTGGAGCTTCCGATCTTCAACGGCGACACCATCCGCGCGAAAGCATGCAAGATCCGAGCTGCGCTTCTCCTCGCCGCTGATGTGTCCGCCATTGGCGCGTTCAAGACGACGACGTTTTTGGCAGGGTGGCTGAGCACGTTACAGCACCGCCATGGTCTCTCCCGCAAGCGTGTGAACGGAGAGACAACTTCTGTTCCGAAAGCAGCAGTGGACGAAGGACATGAGATGCTGCGAAGCGTCACGCGCGGCTACAACCTCGGCAATATATTCAACATGGACGAAACAGCGTTCGTCTTCTGTGCTGCCTCCACAACGCCGATCACGAAAGAGAAGATCTCCGTGAGGAAGATCGTAAAGAAGCGATTGACTGTCGCAGTCTGCTGCAACGCAAACGACTCCACGAAGCTATCCACTTCTGTTCGTAGGTGCCGTCCGCTCTCTGTGCTGCTTCGAGAAGCGAACACCCGATGATCTGGGCGCCTACTGTGAGTGCATCCCAAATGGGTGGATAAATGGAGGGCTGTTCACGAAATGGCTCGGCACGTCCAATGAGCGAATGAAGGACGAAACGGGGCACATCCTGCTCCTAGTGGACAACGTCTCCGAGTATCGACTTCTGCCGCTACTCTCCAACATCACCATCCAAATGCTCTCGCTCAATATAACCCCCGTCCTCCAACCACAGGACGCTGGGATCATCAGAGCTTTCAAAGTGGCCGTGCGCAAGTGACAGCATGAGCACGTCGTCAACCGACTCGACGAGGCGCTTGAGCGTGCAGATGAGCTTGGTGCTGATGGCATCTATCGCAAGGCGAGCTCGCTGTTTCAAGATGATGTCTTGGTTGCAATGCGCTGGGCACAAGTCGCGTGGTCTTCTGTAACGCAGACAACTATATTTAACTGCTGGAGGCACACACAAATCCTCGACGACGAGATCTACGAGCTCGTCAGCAATGTCGAGCGCATGCACCTCGGAGTTCTCTCTGTGAGTTAAATTCTAAACTGATGAAAATACACGGTCTCGTTAGTCCACAGAGTGGGCACTTCATAACTCTATCCTTGTATAAAAATCAAAACCTTTGGATTTTAATTGAAATGAATCCGTTTTTGGGCACTCCTGTAGTTTGGCCCCCGCCGGGGCGATAAAATTTGCAACATTTGTTACAACGATACAATTTGTGATCAGACAATTTGAAACTGTTTGTACCGTAAATGAATGATATATAAGTCCGC
>SMMQ01003015.1:404-20878 GCA_008271595.1 [Pythium] brassicae (nom. inval.) | reverse complement strand
GGGGTTCCCCCCCCCCCCCCCCCCCCCCCCCACCTACCTACCTCTTCTGTGATAGGCTGCGTGAGCGCGAGCAGGTGCTGGATTTTCTGGCGGTCGGACTGTGACTGCGCGCGGAGCTTCTCGGCCTCTGCGTGCGCGTCCACTAGCTCGCTTTTGGCGGCAAAGAGCGCAGCGTTCGCCTGCTTGAGCGCTTGCTCGAGCTCTGCGACCTGGTCACTCGCTCGCTCGCTCTAAGCCACCACGTGGTCGGCTCGAGCACGAGGCAGCACGACGGGTGCACGGACGGACGCACCTCCTCGCGACTTGTGCGCAGCTCCCACTTGAGGCGGTGCAGCTCCTCCTTCGCCACCTGCCACCCACGCGCGCGTCAATGTACCGCCCAAACTCCCAATGTTCCCAACTGGGAACCATTCAGGGCGCCAAAAGTGACCGCCTCCAAGGCTCAAGAGGACCCAAGAAGGCTCGGAAGGCTCAGAATCCGCACCTCGACGCGCGCCAGACGGTCGAGCGAACACTGGCGCTCCGCTTGGAACTCTTCACAGCGCTTTCGGTAGAAAGCTAGCAGCGCCTGCGCCCCGCCGTCTTCGCCATCTTCACGCGCGAACGAGCGCGGCGGCGACCCGTACGAGAGCAGCTCGTCGCCAGCACTCGCCATGGCGATTAGCGGCGCCTCGCTTTTTTCACGCTGACGACGCTAACGATGACTCTTTTCAAAGTCCGCAGGTTTGGAAGTTCGAAACCCTTGGGTTTGCATTGCATAAACTTATGCGCTTACTACTACTGTACTTGGAATCGCTGCACAAGATGATACAGTATGAGAAGGACTTCAGCATGCCAGCTCTCCACGATCGCCTTTTCTTCGGCATGAGGAAGCTCGCGTATGAACAAGAAATGTGCCCCATGTGCCATCGCACTGTCCTGACGATCTCTGTCGTTGAGCCACTTCGTACTCCAGGACTACAGTAGCTCGGAGCTGCACACAGTCTTCATGATGATAGTGCTGGAACGTCGATGCGTTCAGCATTCTCCCCGTGGTGCGTACTGACGCTGTCATTGCTCGCGGGGAACTGCTTTGTGCGTGTACGTGGAGAATTGATGTTATACAGGACTCCTGGTCATGGTTGACGCTATGTTGACCGTCAGCTCTTCAAGAACGCCGCACCTCGATACCTGCAAGGCAAACTGGAGTGTCGAGTTCCTGTACAAGTACTGCTGATTCACGGCGAAACGACGATCCTGAAACACCGCTGCACCACCAGAACTTTGATCTCAAAATGTGGTGGCATCCCGACTTGGTCAGCGTCTGAAGCATCCGGTTCTTCTCGATATCGCGAGCAATAGGACATTTGATGTGACTTAGTTGGCACTGTCCATGGCGTCGAATCCATCTTCCTGGCACGAAACGAACACCGATAGAGAGATCTTGCTTTTGAACTTCCAGTGTGCACCAGTGGAGAGCAAGTGCAGCAGGTGGGCATCACTTCAGGAGCTGGTTGTGCAAGAGGGGTCATTCTTGATGAGATGCACGGCTTCCTTGGCAACGTGAAGCTGTTGCATCGGTCCTGACTCCAGTCGAATTGACAACACTGCCCCTTCTCCGCTATCCCGATCTATCGATACGAAGATCTCCACACGCATCCTGCGGTGCTGAGCTTTGCTCCCAATCCATCAAGCCTGTTCATCCGTTGTCAGGTGCGCACACTTCCAGGTTCAACGTCGCACCTAACTGAGTTCAAACATTTCGTACTTAGTGTGTCTCATTCTGGAGGCGAGGGGGGACTGGGAGGCACGTTTTTGCTATTTCCGGTCCCAGGGTCAAGCGATGGCGACGCCCAGGACGCGCAGCGACGGCGGCGGCGGTGACTCGCGCCCCACGACGAACGTCTTTGCGCTGGTGCGTGCCTCTCTCTCGTTGTCTGTCGATATCGCACTTTACACGCGCAAGCGACAATCATTCCTAACTCGAACGCGCGCCTCCGACCCAGCGCGAGCTTGCGGCGCTCGAGTGGCGTGTGTACGGCGCCGACACCAGCGGCAGTACAAGCACCAGCAGGAGCAGCAGCCCGAGCGTGAGCAGCAGCGAGGTGTCCGCGCTCTTCGCGCGCCTGCAGCAGCAGCAGCTGCTCACCGTGCTGGACGAGGCGCCGGAAGGCGCGCGCGTGTGGCTCTTCGTGGTTAACAACGGCGGCCACGACTTCCCGGCCGCTGACACGCTCGGCGACCTCATCGAAGTGGACAGCGGCGCCTGGACGCGCGGCGGCGAGCGTCCGCTCGGCGCGCAGCTGCAGCAGCGGCTCTTCCGGTCGCTGCACGCGTTGCTGTCGCGGCGCCTGCTACGCCACGCGGACTTTGCGCGCGACGGCGCGGTCTTCTGCCCGAACGACGCGCGCTTCGTGTACCGGAGCCCGTCGCGGAGCGAGCTGAACCACTTTGACGCGTACCTGGACGAGGCGCTGCCGCGGCCGGCGTTCGAGCTGCACTTCCAGCTCTTTCTGCCGTCGCACCTCGTCGCTGTCACGGTCGCGATGGTCGTCGAGGACGCGACGCTGCCGCGCGCCGCCGGGGCCGGGGCCGGCGAGCTCGGCGACCCGCGCGCGTCCTGGCAGCGCCTGCTCGGGCTGCCGCGCGCGACGAACCACTCGATGGTCGACGTGTGGCACCTCGACGACGGGCTCGTGCCGCGCGTGGTGGCCGAGACCAAGTACAGCGACGTGTACCCGCGCTTCCGGGCGGTCGCGAAGCGGCGGCACAAGCGCAAGAGCGACGACGGTGACGCGAACGACGGCGACGACGGCAAGAAAACCGACGAGAACGACGACGACGGCGACGACGAAGACGACGACGCGGCCCACGACGCGGACGGCGGCGACGGCGATGCGGGGGACCTCCTGCGCCGCGCGGCGCCGGGGAAGAAGAAGCGCAAGAAAGCGAACGCCGACGCGGCCGAGAACGACGAATCCGTCGCGCCCGTGTCGCCCGACACGCACGTGAACACCCCCGAGGCGACGTGCCCGACAATCCGCGTGACGTTCCCGCGCGACAGTGAGCCAACGCTTCACTACGACGCGCAGGTGAGCCGCTTTAAGCGGCGACGGGACCCGCTCACCCGACCGAAGACGACGACGCGAGGCGCCGACATGGCGCTCGTGTTCGCAGGCGCCGGCGCCAACAGACTCGCGCCGACAGGATCCAATGCGTTGGCCACGTCCCGACGCTCGTCGGCTGCGGAGTTCGCCAACTCCCACGTCCGATCGACTGAGGCACTGGCGCTGCCGTCGCACCTGCAGGAGAGGCGAAGTTCGTTCTTTGGAACAGCGCCGCCCAGCAGCAGCATGGCGCCTCGCGCGGACACCAAGCCGACACTGAGTGTCGCCGTGTCGCTCGTCGCCTCGCTCTCTCACGACGAGCAACAGGAGGCGCTCGACGGCCGACCGACCAAGACGCACCCGCTCCTGGAGGCGCTTCGGAGCTTCGTGGAGCAGGAGCTGAGCGAGAACGTGGCAGAGAAAGCCCGGCGGGTCACGTCCTGCAAACGCGACGTGCTGCCAAACGCGCTCGCCTACGTCCCAAGCGCAGCGCGGAAGGCAGCGCCGGCGTTGCTCGCAGCCAACGCGGCGACAGCGGAGCGGCTGCGCAACAACCTGCTTGCCGACCGGTTCAAGCCGTGGGCTTCGGACTACTCCCCGCACCAGTTCCTGAAGCGAACAAAACAGTGCCGGAAGGAGCGACAGCGCAAGCTACTGCTCGAGTTCGACGGCAGCAAACTCGCTGAGTTCACGCGCCAGCGCCAACTCGCATTGACGGGTGCCGCCGACGTCTTCCAGTCGCGCGACGAGGAGATCGCGCTCGGCGTGCAGGTCGCCGCCTCTGATGCGCTCGTGGGCTGGCGGCAAAGCGCAGGCGACGCGAACCGTTGGGCGCCATCGCGGCGACGGAGCGGGACGCGCAGCGCGACGCCGCGGGAGAAGAGGGACCTGGCCGAGCGCGTCCAGCCGTACCTGCTCGCGCTGCGGTCGATGCTCGCCAAGGTCGGCGAGGACGCGAACGCGACGTGGCTGAACTTCAGTGACTACGCGGCGCGTCAAGGGGCAGGCGGCGCCGCGCATCGCCACTTGGAGCCGCCCAAGCTCAACGTAGCGACTGCGGACGTCGGCTTCGTCGTCGACCCACCGACCATCTCGGAGTACTCGCTCCGAGGCTTCCACCCGGTCGCGGCGGCCAAGCCCGTCGACTATGCGATCGTGTGCCCGCATTCGCCGTCTGAGTGGCTCGGCACGCTCGCGCTCTCGTACGTCACGTGCTTCCGCAGCATGTACGCGCAGTGCCACATGGGCGACCACGCGCCGGTCGACCTCGCGCACGTCGAGCCGACCAGCAGCGTGAGCGTGGACGCGTCGAACGCGCTGCTCCTTGTCGCGTGCGCGTCGAGCGCCTACGACGCGTTCGCGACCTACCGCTCAGCGGGCGAGCTGCTGCGGCCAGTGCTGAGCAACGGCGTGAAGAAGACGCAGGCGTTCTCGCGCTCGGCTGTCGCGCATGTCGTGTACGTCGTGGTGCCGTTCCGGCGAGAGGACGTAAAGCATAAGATGTGGGCGCTCGGCGCGTTCTCGCGCGGGCTCTTTGGCGCGACGCCGGCCGACGCGCTCTGGCGGCCGAGTGTCACGCTCGAGCTCTTGTATCTCGAGGACCTGTACGAAGTCGGCGTGAACCCGAGCCCGTTCGCGCTGCTGCCAAGCTGCTTCGCAGTGTACGACCGCGTGTTCGAGAACGTGAGTCTCAAGCCTGTCGGGAACGACCCCGCGGCGGCCGCGGCAGCAGCCTCCCAAGGCGGCCGGTCCCGGTTCATCTGCGAGCGGCTGTACCACTTGGCCGACGTGAAGCGCGACGACGACGCTCCGACGCCGTGCGTCTACGGCGGGTACGCCGTGTCGGAGGACCGCAAATGGCTCGCGTGCAGTTGCGTCGACGCGCTCGGCTCGATCCTCGAGACGCACATGCTCCGGCTGGACGGCGTTGCGTTTGAGGACGCGCTCGAGCGCATGATGGGCAAGTGGCTCGACTTCCTCGCGCTCTTTGGCGAGCGCGCGCGGCTCGTGGTGTGTCGACTGGGCGCCGAGACGCCGGACGACGCGGCCGAAGAAGACGAGGTGAGCGCGTGGCAGACGCTGAGCGCGACGCGTGCAACCGCGTTCGTCCCCGCCGCGTTCGCGCCGCTGGTGGCGGACGTGACACTGCTCGTGGCGCGGTTCGTGGAGACGCCAGCGGTGGAGCTCCGAGAGGACGACGCATCGCTCGCGTGCGATCTCTCCGATGTCGGCTACTTAGTCGTCTCGCCCATGGAGCGTGGCGCCGACGGCAGCCGCGGCGCGTGCTTGGCGACAGGTGGCGGCTACAGCGCCGGGTCGACCTGTTCCCCTCTCAGCCCGACGCGAGGCGACAGGGAAGCGGTGGTCCTGAAAGTGTCGGTTCTGGCCGACGACCTCCTCCCAACGCCCGCGGGCACCGCCGGTGCAGCAGCTCCTGGCGGCTTGGGGCGGATCCTGCGCGACTTCTACGCGCTGTCGTACCTGACTATGCACCCGATGACGGCGTCGCGCGCGTCGCCGCTGCCGCTCCACTTGGCAGCAGTCGACAAGCTCTGCCAGGACACGCGGGCGCTGGCGCTGCAGCTGCGAACCGACCCTCTCGAACTGCGTTGATGTGGGGTCGAGGGAGGGCAGGAGAGAGGCACAAAGCACCACCGCACCGTATCGGAGTCAGTGGCCCAAGTTGAACAATAGTTCTGAATCGCAGAGTCCCCCACTGGCAACACTGTTGCCTTGTTGCCTCGTCCCATGACGCGCGTATTCTTAGCCGCGTCCCACGTCCGCTTCTTCTCGCGTCTCGCGTGCTGCTTCTCGCAGTTCATCGCCACTCACAACTTTGCAAGCGACAACGGCGACACCACACGATGGCGTCCGTGTTCGACGGCTACCTGGACGACTTTGCGAGCGCGCGCAGCGACGCCCTCAAGGCGATCGACGCGTACGAGCAGTGCACAGATGGCGGTACGCGTTGTTTGGCTGTCAGTGCTGAGCTGCTGCGTGGTCGTAGAGCATGACTGTGACGCTGACGTTGGTGGCCTGCAGGCAAGCGTGAGGAGCTCGTGGGCGGCGTGCGTGGCGCAATGGAAGAAGTGGAGCGATACGTACGCGCAAGCACTCTATAGACGAGCTGGCCTCGCTCTCTACGCGAAGAGCTTCGTTGACCCTCACTGGTGCGGCGACTCGTCTTCTTCTCGGCAGGTTCGCATCCTCGAGAACGAAGTCAAGAACGCCGGCAGCACCAATGCGAAGCGCACGATGAACGAACAGGTGGCAGCTTCCATCCAGGTTCTACGATGCGGTTGGAGCATCGACAGCATCACATTCTCACTGTCTGTCGCTCTGGTTGGGTGGTGGTCGCAGGTAATCCGCTGCAAGACCCAGTGCGCGTCACTCAAGTCCTCGCTCGAGAAAGCGATCCTTCTGGGCGACGCCAAGGCGAAGAAACGTGGCAACGGTGGCACGGAGGACGCGAGTACCAGTGCGCCAGTGAGTGAATGGATGCAAGGAGCTGCACTTACTTAAAACGCCACAATGCTGGTGATGGCGTTGGGACTGAGAGTCTCCGTTGTGTGCTCGTGCATTGCAGAAAGAGCAAGCGTTGCGCGTCGCCGAGCGGATAGATCGGTACGCTGGACAAGTTGCGACGAGTTCGGACACTGGCGGTTGCTCACGTTTTGTCGCGGTTGCGCGATCAGCAATGGACGCCACATCGGTGAAGCGCAGCGGACGCTTGCGGAGACCGAGACTATCGGTGCGGCGGGGGTTGCCACTCGATTGTCGATGAAGCCGTGAGTCTCGAGTGCTCCCCGAGTCGTACAGACTGACAAGGTCCCGCTCTTTTCGCAGCGTCAAACGTGACCAACAATCTCATGGTGCAGCGGAACCAGCTGGAGCACGCGCGCGCCGACGTGAGTATTGTCGGTATCGACGGTCCTAGAGACGCCATGGCGGATCCGCTGACGTCAGTGTCTTATGTGCTGCTGCGTGCAGGTGGAGCAGGCTCAAGAGGACACGGAGGAAGCAAAGGGCCACATCCGCCGCCTTGCGATCAAGGCTGTCACCAGCAAGCTCTGCCTGCTCTTCGTGATGCTCTGTCTCGCCGCTGCGATCGCGGTCGTGTCGTACTACAAATGGTACCCTCGGACGAAGAAAGACTACCTGGGCATCCTGCCGACGACGCCAGCGCCGTCCACGAGTGTCCCGAAGCGGTTCTAACTCTGTGAGATACAGTTAGGAACACGACGAGAAACTGAGAGCATGTGTGAGAGAGAGAGAGAGAGAGAGAGAGAGGAACGGAGAGCGCTGACTTCCATTTCTGCAGCAATCTGCTTGTACGAATTGATGCTTCGTGCCTTGGACGAAAGCTGCTTCTGTAGCGCAACTCAAATGGGAGCCTCCCCCCCTTCTCACTGGATACAGCAGCTTCCCCCACCAACCGCCTGGAAATCCATGGACCGGTACAACGTGTAGACCTCCTCCTCGAACTCGCGCACCTGCCTGTTCTCCTTCCCGCCGCTCACGAGCCGCAGCAACACGTGCTTTTCTTCGCAAGCCGCCATGAACGCCTGGAAGCGCGCCACGAGATCGCGGAAGCCCCCGAGCCAATCGGGTGGCGCGAACTTGCCCTTCTTCTCCATCTTCCTGACGTGGTCGTACAGGTCGCCCAGGCGCTTGCTCACTTGTATGATCCGCTCGTGCTTGCGCTTGAGCAGCCGCTTGCAGAGCTCTTTGATCAGGAGCAGCACGGCGCCGATCGTCACGCCGAGGCCCGGGACGATGAGGTCTGTGACGCTTGTCAGCACTGGCACCGCGGCGCTGAACTGCGGCCCTGCGCGCGGGCTCTTGGTGAGCGTGGGCGGCATCGTCTCGCGTGGCATCCTATCGTCGCTGAATGGGTTGCGCTTTCTCAAGGCGCAAGGCGCGACCTGAGTGGTTGCACTTTCGGCAGCGCGTCCGAGTCGGCGGTTACTGCACGATGTCCGCAATTCGAATGGGCTTCTAGAAGTCTTGAACAGTGTCGACCACGGCCGCGCACCGGAGCAGGACCACCTGTAGTGCACTCGGAGCCTGGTGTCACAGTCCGTGGACGCTGCGCAAAGCGCTGGCGCATCCCGCCTGAGTACTGCGTACCTCGATGTAGAGCATGTTGGCGCGGACTTTGGCCTCAACGTCCGCCTTGACGACCCGTTCGTCCACGTTCTTCCGCAGCGAAAGCCGTCGGGGCGCCACCAGATTGAGCTTCTCGAGGTCGCTCACGACCTCTGTCATTGCTCGCTGTATAAGTGTGAACTGTGAGAGCACCACAGCATTCTGGCGGCTCGGGAGCACGTTCGCGAGCATGGACATCCGCACTGTTGGCAATGGGGATGGAGCGCCGCTCGCCTTGCCCGCTGGAGGCCGCGAAAGCTCCGTGACGGCCGTCGTCGTTGAGAGAGGCGGCGTCACTGAGCTCAGTTCCCAGTCGAGGTTCGCTGGAACCACAGGTGTTTGCGTCGCCTCAGCACTCCGAGCACCTGGCGACGTGCTTGCAGCTGCCTCTGCCACCGTCGTCGTCTTCGGTTCCACGGACGACGCGAAGCTCAGCTGCAATTGGGCAAGCACATACAAAGGAAGTGCGTGTGATGGCAAGATGTCAGTACGAATCGTCAGCGCGGCCAGAGTTAGTCCACGCAACCTGCCAGTGGACCCCTTGCACCGTACCCGGTGTTTCTTGTCGTCCTCTACGAAAGCCTCGTAGCACACGTAGAACTGTTCGCCGACTAACGAGAGCGGCATCGCTGTGTAGCAGGCGCTGAACACCATGATGGCGATATCAAACAGCTTCCCGAACGAGCTGCGCGGCGTGAGGTCGCCGTAGCCGACGGTCGTGATCGTCACGAGCGAGAACCATGTCGTGCGCAGCATGTCTACGAACGTGGTTGGCGCCGTGTTTTGGATGAGAACGCGCTTCCCGCTCGGCAGGTTCTCAGCGAGCACCGGCGTGAGCACATTCTTGCCCCACCACAGGCATTCCTGTCCCACGAAGCATACCTTGCCGCGCTCCAGCTCGTAGAAGATGGCGCCGGAGACCGCGCACCCGAGGAACAAGAAGAAGAGCGGGATCGCCAGGCGCTGGTGCACAAGTCGCGCCGTGTTTGTGAGCACACGAGCGCCAGGGATGTGCGTCCCGAGCTTGAGGATGCGGATCGCTTTCAGGACGCGAATGCCTGTGAAGAACGACGGCTCCGTCGGCACGACCGAGTACACCGGCTGAGATCCGGCGAGGATCTCGCCGATCTCAACGTAGAAGGGGAAGAGCGCGAGCAGGTCCACTAGGAGCGTCGAGTCTCTCCATAGCCGGCGGGGAACTGGGTGCGAGTATGCGCGCAGCAGCATCTCGAGCGTGAAGAGCACACCAAACGCCACCTCGCTGTAGACCCAGCTCGACTCCATGTCAACGATCAGGTCCGTGCCGGGCTTACAGAGTCGGTTGTTGCAGATGCGACGATCGCCTGCTGCCCCGAAGGCGTCGGTGCACGTGCCACGATACCCGCCGGAGCCATAGTTAAAGCCGTGTCCGTAACACAGTGGCGATGTCTCATCCGTTGAGCAGTGGTAGTCTACGCGAACGGCTGTGGCACTTCCGTCTGGGCTCGTGATGAAGCATCCTGGAGCGCGGCGGGCGTGGCAGAAGTCCTCGATCGCCCGCTTGCACAGTACAGAGCGAAGTCCCGTCTTCTGCAACTCTGGGGTCGTCTGGAGGAAGAACATCGCGATGCTTGCAATGATCAGAATGAGGCGGGCACGGTTGGCACGCTTTGCGGCGCGGGAGTAGTCGTTGTGCTCGAAGATGTTCCAGACGACGGATCGGAACGTCGGCGGCCCGGTGTGGTAGTGTCGCTTCTTCACGAACGACCTCGGGTACTCGCTGCTGCGTAGAACTTCGCGGGCCTTGCCGAACATGGCTGCAACGACGGAACTGGAGCGCCGAGGGCCTTTGTGTGTGGCTGATGCTCGTCGCAGCAACGCAGCACTCGCGGTTCTCCGTGCCTTTAGCTGGGCTTCCTCTCTGGATTGCTGGAGCAGCAGCGACGTGCGGAGTGCCAACAGGAGACTCCGGTGGAGCCGCTGCATACTGGCGAGGTTCTCAAAGACCTTGGTGGCTGGCGGCTGCAGCGACATCGTGCTGGAACCCGAAGCTGTCGGCACCACCGGTGGCAGCGCAGAATGAGACGCAGGGCGAGTAATGAGGTTCTGGATCGCGGCGCTGGTCTCGGAAGTTCGCTGCGTCAGCTCGCAGAAGAGGCTCAGGACCTGGTGACTTTGCGCATACACGACGCACGACGACAGTGGCTGCGACTCTGAGTACGTCGATCGTCGCGGAGGCGCGAACAGGGAGTTGACTTTCGACGCCGCGGCGGCCTGCGAGACCTCCGTCTCGGACTTTTTCTCTGTCAGTTGCTGCATGCGCTCGTCGTGTTGGTTCCACGCCGACGTGTAGTTCTTGCCGACGATCGCCAGTGGCATGGAGAGGTAGAGCTGCCCGAAGATCATGACGATGCACGCGAGAACGAGCGATCCACCATTGTTGAGCGACGGCACTTGGCTGCCGTACCCGACCGTTGCGACCCTAGAGTCCGTCCGGGTTGCCAGAGCGCAAACAGGAGGGTGAGCCGAACAAAACTGTGGGGAAGCAGCCTCGCGCCACAGCAAAGCGCGTACGTGGTCATGACGAAGTAGCCGGCGTTGAAGATGTCGGTGAATGTGCAGTCCTGGAGGTCGTAGCACGGCTCAGCATAGAAGATCCCAGTCGCGAACACCATCACGACCGCGATGAGGAAGAACAGCTTGGGACAGGAATCAAGCGCACGTGTGAGTTCAGGTGCCCAGAGAACGCAACAGCTTGCGGGTCTGCCTCTCCGCAGCTCGTACCGTGACGCCGAGCGGAGCAACGGACTTGGACACGGCTCCAAAGAGCACCTTGGACCCCACATGCACGCGCGAGAGCACTGGGATCCGCACGACGCGCGCTAGCCGCAGATTGAACGCAACGCCTTCTACAAGCGTGCGAACGCCCACGTCCTCAGCAGAACTTGTAGCAGCGATGATGAAAACCGGCAGCAGTGCTAGCAGCCCCAGCCACGCCTGCTTGGAGCGCCAAAAGCTGCGCTGGCTGGTTGCTGTGACGCAGCGCGCGAGGAACTCAGCGACATAGAGCACTGAGAAAGAGCACTCAGCAGCGAGGAACGCGTTGCTGTCGGGGAGGAACGGGTACGCTGGGTCACTCCCTCCTGTATGCCGCGGGCCGTCAAGCGTCTCCATCGCCATCACACAAGTGTTGGTTACGAGCGTCACGATCACGCAATGGTGCACGACCCAGCCGGTCTTGGACTCCTCCGGGCGGCTGAGGTAGTACCGGAGCCGTTGTCGAAGCGACATCACGCGCACTAGATTCGGAGGCACCACAGCGTGCTTGGGCGATGACGCTTGCTGCGGCGGGACGAGCACCTGGATGGCGGTCGACGTGGCGAACGATGCGATTTGCTTCCTCCAGGAGCCTTGTGACCTGCTGATTCTCTTCGCGGTCGGTTGCTGGAGGGACGAAGGAGATGTCGCTGCTGAGCTTGTCCCTGGCACCAGCTCTTTAGACGCTTCCACATGCTTCGCCACGCCGACGCGAACCATCGCGGCTGGAACAGCGCGAGCAGAAAGCGAAGTGCCACGGCGCGTGACGCAACAATCAAGCCTGAGCCAACGACAGCTATTCCAAGACCATGAAACGTGTAAGCCCTCGAATGTGTGTCCTTGGTGCTAACTCTCGTCTCAAGAGCTCCACTTTGTCTCCGATCTTCCTGCTCCGTGAAAGCATCGGAAGACTCAACTCACGACCGCGCTCGTGACGCCTTACGACACATCGTTCGAGGGCACCGCCCAAGGTGGCAACACGTATCAAGAGCGACAGGATCATACTCAACGATAAGAAGCCGTTTTACTTCCTCCCTGCCGTCCCCAGCTTCATGTTTCCATTCTTCCTCATCAGTGTCGTGCTCCTAAACATCGTGCGCTTCGCAAGTGGTGTCGCGACGTGCTCGTTTCAGGGGCTGTCGGGTTCGCTGTACAAGAATGCCCCAAGTTCGATTCGAGGCGGCGTTCAGCTCGAGCTTCCTAGAGTATCGCAGGCCTGCCGTGACTATGCGTTCTGTGTCGCCACTACGCATGGTGCCCAGCGCTCGATCTGCTCGCTGTGCGGGATCGGCGAGCAGCACTCGTCTTCTCAGAGATGTCGAGCCACCAATTCGCACTCTTCGAGGATGAAGATCGGTCCCTTGGAAGGCTCCCGTCGCCGCTGGTCGCTGACGAAGTGACCGTCTCTGTCGCACGAGGTGCATTTTTCTTGGGTGCCTTGCCACTCTTCAAGTACCATACTTGCCACGCGGAGTACCAGTTCAGCCACCTCCAGTAGTCCCTCCACTGCTGGTCGGTGACGAGATGCTCCGTCCCTGGAGGTGCGATCGGATGGCACGAACCCTGGAGTCGTCGTTTGGCAGCGTCACTCATTCCCGGTGGCCAAACTACATCCGACGGCAGCCTCTGAGCCATTCGATCCCCGACATTCTCATGGTCAACAGAAACGCCGACGTCTTGATGGCTTGACGGTGTGGGTGGTGGGCTTGTTACCGCACAATCACGTGAGGTCGAGTCATCAAGGGAGACAGCAGTTGCAATTGCGACGCTCGGCTTTCGACTCGACGCGCGCTTCTGGAGCTGCGACGGCGACGAAGGCGATTGGTGCGTCGCGAGCTTCTGTTGTGTCTGCGGCCGGCGGGACTCTGCCACGTGCAGCAGATTCTGCTGGCTGTGGGAGTCCAGCTTCACTCGAGATGCGCGATGATCGTGATCGCCCGTCGTCGCTGGCGTCGGTGGTGCAGCTGACGATGTCGACTTCGTCGATAACGTCGTGTGTGCTCCTGCTGCTGCCGCGCTTGCTGCTGTCGCTTCTGTTGTTGTATCACGACTGTCAACCGTGTAGTCACGACCGTGTGCTGCATTCCTAGAGACAGGGGCAGCGGTCGCAACCACCGAACTCTGCTTGCGGCTCGTGCCCTGTTGGGACCGCTGCTGTTCTCGATCGTGCTCTCGTTGTTGCTGTTGTTGCTGCTGCTGCTGGTGGTGTTGCTGCTGTTGCTGCTGCTGATGTTGCTGCTGCGGGTGTTGGTGCGATCCACGCCATGACTGGTGCTGTGATGTGCGTTGAGATTGGTGCTGCTGTGGCGCCAAGGACGTTCGAGACGAACTGCGTCGAGGCGACGCAGTGCGATGAGCTGCAGTGTGTCTGACACTCAACGCCACATCTTCTTCATTGTCTTCATCGCCATCGTCTCTGTCGCCGTGGCCGTGTCCATCGTTGGAGGAGTCGAAGTCGTCGTCGAAGCCGCCGTTTCTATCGTCGAGGGCGTCGTCACTGTCGTCGAGAGAATCGTTGCCGAAGTCGAGCGTATCGTCGACCCCATTATCCTGGCTATCGATACGCCCGTCGAACTCGTCGTCGGGACTGTCGTAGTGACCGTGGAGATCGCGATCGTCGTCTCTGCCGTCGCGACGACTGCCGACGCTGATTCCGTCGACGAGAGAGGCGGTGACAGCTGTGATGCTTGGCTTTCGACTCGACGCGCGCTTCTGGAGTTGCGACGGCGACGAAGGCGATTGGTGCGTCGCGAGCTTCACCAGTGGATACCGTAGGTCGGTTGAACCAATGTCGTCGTTGCGTCTGCTGTCACAGCTGTGAGTATCTTTGTGCAATTCGACTTCCTTCATCCCATGAGTTCGCTCGCGTCGTCGAGATTCCGAACTGGAGTTCGCCGTCTTGGAGTTGAAGTTGTTATCTCGTGTGCGGCTTTCTGAAAAGAGTTTTGTTATCGGGGTCTTGAGCAAAGCTGCACTGTCGTGGTGCTGATTTCGGTGTTTGGGATTCTGCATGAAGTTGACTGCGGTGGGCTCATGGACGCGCTGCGACGCGATATCTTTCTCGTGGAACGAAGCCGCCATCGCTTCTGGTGGCCACAAATCGGATCTGAATGACGGCGGAATGGATGTCGGAGCTCCGACTGGCTTCACTTGCGCGGAGTGTGATCCCCTCCGCTTGGGCCTGCTGCGTGATGAGATGAAGTCTCGGTGCTCGACGAATCCATCCTCGCCTTCACTGACGTCGCTGGAAAACGTACTTGGGTGGCTGAATTCGTCCTCTGTCTGTGCCTCGGCTTTGGTCGAGCGGAATCCGAGAGTCTGTTGTTCACAGCGGAGCTCTTCTTCAACCTCGTCCAGAATGGCTTTGCTTCGTCGATGTCTTCTGTGTGCCGTGTTCTTGGCCTCCCTAGTTTGTTCCAGCAACGTGAATCTGGGGCTTGCTGATGGTGTCCGCATCGCCTTCATCTTCTCCGCGCCTTGGCGATATCGATGCGCCATGTGCCGTATCACCGACGGCGACGACAAAGAGCGCAGGTACGACGGCTCGAGTGTTGAACGCCCGCTCTTTGCCCCGAACGGTGCAAATGACGCTGACGTAATCCCACGACGCGGGGCCAGGCGAGCATCCATGCGCCGCTGCATCTCGATCTGCGTCTCGTCGATGAAGTCCACGCTCAAGTTTGCGTTTGCCGTGGCGTACAGGCGTTCCCAGGCAAAGTAAAGGGGCACCTCGTCGAAGGAGGCGAGATCGCGGCGCTGCAAGAACATATGGGAGCTGCGCATCGCGCTCTCGTACTGCAGTGGGGGCGCCACAGTACGTGCGGAGCTCGCTTCATCACCCTTACTCATCATCGAGACTGGCAAATGAGGCGCATCAAACTCAAACTCAAAATCGGTGAAACGACTTCACAAAAATAGCACTCTTTCAATTAAGAATAGACCGAAACTGACACACTGCGATCCCAACTGTTGTTGACCCCAGACGAGAGTGCTCTCACGCACGCTGCACAGGCTGCTCGTCGTCTGCCTTAATGAGCTCCGCCGCGTGGGAAGCCGCCATCAGCACGGACGAGTGCACGTTCCCGTTCGGAATCGAAGGGATGATTGACGCGTCGGCGACTCGGAGTCCATCGACACCGAAGACCCGGAGGCGATTGTCCACGACTCCGTCGTTCTCCGACTTGCCCATCGCCGCGCTGCCCACCCAGTGGGTGTTGCGAAAGACTGCGCCGTGCACCCAGGCATTAAGATCTACGAATGGCAGAAGTGAGAGAGACAAGAGTGAGCACAGCACCGATTCAGAGCGTCCATGAGGGTTGGAACAAGAGCTGATGAGGAACGGACCTTCTGCGCTGGCGATCGTCGCGCCGGGGGACAGTTCTTTCCCTGTCAATCCTTCCTTCGCTGCAACCACGACGACGCGAACACAGGTCGTTAAGACTGACATCGCACCGTTGTGCTGCATAACGCGATCGTACCCATGACGGAAGCGATTTCGCGGACCACACCAACACCCCACGACAGCTTCCAGACGTCGTCCCCTCTTAAGTGCTCTTCTTGCGTCTCGCCAGGCACCTCAGAGATGATCCGAGGAGTGAGCTCCGCACTGCTGTCGTTGCTCCTCGGAATGAGAATGA
Organism: [Pythium] brassicae (nom. inval.); assembly: GCA_008271595.1. Lineage (NCBI taxonomy): Eukaryota > Oomycota > Peronosporomycetes > Pythiales > Pythiaceae > Globisporangium > [Pythium] brassicae (nom. inval.). The sequence continues at coordinate 5,211 of SMMQ01003015.1, read as the reverse complement.
TCCGGTTTCTCGCGCGCGGAGTGAGAAGCGCGACTGTGAACAGGATCTCCGCGGTGTGATTCAGGTCCGGACTACCCGATATGTGGGGCTCGGACTTCCTGGGAAAGAATGTGAGCTGGATCTCGGGAACTGTTGATCCAGGCGGGATGAGGAACGCCCCAGCGCTGATTCCTGCCGATCCGAGCAGTCCGTAGCTTGAGGGGTTATTCTCCTTTCTTGTCCTTGCCTGGAAGTACTGTTCCAGCTCGGATCTACGAGCCATCGATAGCTTGTTGGTCAGCGCTATGACCGTGGAGTGCAAACCGAACAGCGAAGCAAAGCTGATACGTACTGCAAGTCGAACGCCAGGGGCTTCAGGCTCTCAAATGTGACTCCCAGCACCGGGTGGTCTTGCAGATTCATGCCGACACGAGGCAGGTGCTTCTTCACCGGGATCTTCAGTCCCTCGAGCATAGAAGCGTCTCCGATCCCAGACATCATGAGCACTTTCGGCGTGTTGATAGCGCCGGCCGTGACAATGACTTGCCCCGACTTGGACAAGCGGATCGTCTCCCGCTGTCCGCCCGCCTGAACGATCTCCACCCCCACGGCTCTCGCAGCATCGCCGATCACAACTTTCTGTACGCCACAGATCACAGTCGTCCAGCACCCGTCAGCGCCTCCTCTTGGAACTGAAACCCCATTGCAACAACACTGGACGCACCGACACAAGTGTGTTGAGCAACACGCGGAAGTTCGCACGTTGGGACTGCTTCTGTCCCTGCAGAAGCGGCCCAAGAAAGGTGCGCACGGCACTCTCGCGCACCCCATCCCGCGTGTTGAAGTGGTAGAAGCCGGCTCCGAAGCGACCACCGGGGGCGTTGAAGTCCGCGGTGCGAGGCAGCCCGACCGCCTCGCACGCTTGCACAAACTGCTCCGAGAGCGCATCGCGCACGCCTGCTTCGCTCGTGCGCACTGTCCCCTGCGAGCCGTGGAACGACGAGCGGGCACCGTCGTAGTCTTCCATCTTCAAGTAGATCTCCAAGGCCTTCGCCCACGTCCAGTTTGCCATCGCCCACCGCTCCAAGTCACGTGGCAGCGCACGAACTGCGCAGACAGCACAGCAGGCACGCGTTTCAGCAAGGGGGCCTATCGCACATGGGTGGGTGCGTGCGCGTCGCACCGTAGAGCATCGCGTTGTGGATGCCGCAGCCCCCGAGCGCCTTTGCGATGTTCACATCCGGGTAGTCCCAGTGCAGACTCGGCGTATTCGCGACGCTGGTCCAGTAGTACGGCACGTCGAACGGCGTGAGCTCCTGCGCGTTCAGCGGCGTCTTGATCACCGTCTGCAGCATTAAAGACATACACGCCCGCGGACACCACTACAGCTGTCGGCAACGTGTCCGCTTATCTACGTCACTCACAGCATCCGCTGTCGTCACATGGGCGCACGCACCTCGCCTCCAAGCTCCGCTTGGGACGCATCCCCAGCTTCAATGAGAAGCACCTTCCGCCACTTGTCGTCCGAGAGCAGCTTCGATATCACAGCGCCGGCCGGGCCGCCGCCGACCACAATCGCGTCGAACTGTCCACGACGACAGTGGAAGCGACCATGAGGTGTGTTTGTGCACCGATTGACGCGTTTGTACGTGGCTATACGCACGCACCTCGTCGATCTTGTGTGCACTCGGCGTCTGCGGTGGTCGGGAGGCGTGACGAAAAACCTCAAACGCCATGAACAGCGCGATTGCAGTGGCCGCCGCCGCCACTACTGCCAGCAGGGTGCGTTGGTGTATCTGCGCCTGGTGCCGCACCCGCTCCAGCAATGGCGGTGAAGCGCGTCGGTCGAGTAGCGCCGAGCGCTCGGTCGGCTGTGGTGCTCTCGCCATCTCCACTTGTGGATGGCTGGTGGCAAGCGAAATGAGGTCGCTTCAAGAAGACGAAGATCGTCATTCTGCATTTTGGCAGCAGTCGAAATGGACATGTACACTATAAACATAATGTAAGAATTGAACGCAGTGAATCTCGGTTCTGCTGTCACTTTTGAGCGCGTTGTTATGACACCTCAATTTTAGTGCTTGTGTAGCTATTTTCGGCTCTTTTTTTAGGAAAGAAAACCTTGCACTGGATGAGCTTGTGCGTCGAACGTCGGACGTCGCCTGCACTCGTGAGCACCTCACTGAGAGGAGATGCCTGGCAAGCTGAAGCTCAACAAGCCCGTCCTGCGCAAGGTACGACCACTGAGAGAGTTTCTTGCCTGCGCGGTAGAGCTCTCCCTCACTCACTTGGATCACTTCGGCCTTAGCCAGGAACGCCAGACGACACTGTCGCCAGTGTCAAGTTTCGTGCAAAGATCCTCGGTCTCAGCGCCGTTTCGGAGCAAAATGCGGCGCTTTCAGGTGGCAGCCACGACGAACGCGCTGACGCAGCGCTCCAGGACCAGTTTGACGCTGCGGCGCAGCTGCAGGAGGAGCTCGCGCGTCGGCAGGAGAGCTACGTGCGCCGCGAGCGGCAGTTTAAAGTGCGCATCGGCGAGCTGGAGGCGCAGCTGAGCGAGTCACGTGCGCGCAAGAGCCGCGAGGGGCCTCTTGACGCGAGCATGGACCGCATCCGCCAGATGCACCGCAGCATCATGGAGAGCGTTGACCTGGTGCAGGAGCGCACGAGCAAGATCCTTCAGGGTGCGTTTGATCATCACAGAGGCGTTCGGCAGCCACGTTCGTGGCTGGTAATGTGGCTCGCTGCTGAATTGGCGGCTGATTGTGTCGACGTGTTGCTGGTGCTCGCGCAGAGCAAGAGAAGGATCTGCTGCGTGCGTTCCGAGCGCGACTCTACAGTGTGCAGGAGGAGCTCGAGTCGGAGAAGAACAAGACCGACGATGGCGCGTCAGCGTGGATCGAGAAGAGCAAGCAGCTCGAGACGGAAGTGGAGTGGACGAAGGAGCTCGCCGACCGCCTCGACCGGCTCAACCAGAGCCTCACGCGCGAGAACCAGCGTCTCAAGACGCAGTTCACGACGCAGGAGAACGACCGCGAGTTTCTCGTTAAGCAGCTCGTCGGCGTCAAGAAGGACAACGTGCGCCTGCGCAACGAGTACGAGGCGTTGCAGCGCGACCTGCAGCAGCTGCGGGACGAGTCGCAGCTCAGTCACCCGATCGGCGGCGGCTCTTTGCTCGTGTCATCAATCGCTCTGTCGTCTGCGTCCACTAGCGCGCTGCCGAGGATGGGAGGCAGTGGCGGTGGCGCCGCGTCGACTGCGATGAGCCGCCCGAACACCGCGACTGGTCTGGCGTCCACCACGCCGGGGCTGCTGGACGCAGACAACCGGTACAAAGAGATCATCAAGCGCCTTAAGCGACTGCTCGACGTGGAGAGGCGCAACCTGCAGCAAGTGCGGGTGGCCTACAAGGCGGAACTGCAGAGCCGCACGGAGCTTGAGGTGGTGCTCAAGGAGTGCATACAGGACGTGCGCGCAGAGATTCTGCACCAGAGCCAGCGGCTTCCGCCTATGAGCAAAGCAGTGACGGCGGCAGCGAGCTGCGCCAGTCTCACGAGCACCAGCAACAACTCCAGCCACCCCACAACCAGCGCGAACGCTGGGCTGGGCGGTGGCGGTGCGCGGCGGATGGACAGCCCTCATTCGGGTCTCCGAGGTACAAGCAGCAGCACTATGACCACAGTTAACAGCTCCAGTGGGCCCTCGGACACGCGTCTAGGCGCCGCCGAGCGGCAGCGTCTTGTCGACACGTTGCTCGCAAAGGAGCAGCTGCTGCAGCTCCTGGCGTCCAAAGCGTTTCCCATGAGGCGTGGTCTGAGTGGTGGCAGTGGTGCTGGTGGCAGTGGTGCTGGTGGCGCCGATCCGCTGTTTACCGGCGTACTCTCTGCAGACGAGATGGCGCGGGTTTTTGCGGAGGCGTCGACCGCCAGCCCGGGGAGAGAGTGAAGCAAAAGAACGCAGCGGAACGTGTTGTGCAAGCAGCGCCTGGGTGCCTCTTGCATGCACTTCAAGGTTGAGTGGGCTGCTGCTTCACTCTCACTTTTTCTATAGTACTTGCCCATGTCGGTCTCAGCTGCGCGTCAGGGATCCGGGTCCTTCATCAGCAACCTGGTTGTCACCCACAACCCATAAGCCCGACTCCTTCGGAGCTAGCACGATATACACAGTACGCTTTTCGCGTCGTTTCGTGTGCAAGATCGCACCCTCATCTAACAACATTTGTCTTCCGTGTTGCGAGTTGAGGGGAATAGAAAATCAGAAAAATCACTTGCATGGTCCGCCCTTTGTTCACGACAAGCACAGTATCATTCGCGCCGCCCCTCATTCGACGACGATGACAACGAAGACGGCTTCAAGCAAGCAGGCGCATTCCAGTTGCAAGCAATCGCGGCGCGACCAGCGCGGCCCGATGGACGGCACGCAATGCACGCTGACGTGTGAGATGTCGAGTGGATTCATCCAAGTGAGCGAACTGATACTTTTGGCCCCGCAAGTTGAACTCGGCACAAACGTGCAGCAATACAGAACTCGCCTTTGTGGTCGAATAGCTTGCGTGCTCCACAAAATCATAGAAGTTCAGTATGAACCTCGCCGGGAGTTTCACTTTTTGCATCCTTTCAAGATCGCGTTTGTATACGAGTTCCGAATATCACAATAGTTTATGACTCGCTTTCTTTCAGCGCTCAGCTTACAAACTCATGACTTTCGAGGTTTAATTCCGTAAAAAACTAGCATTTAGCTGTATACTACGAATGATTCCATCCAGCAGATGGAATCACACGTTGTATACAGCATGTATATTTCTCCACAATTTCTGCAGCGCACCTGCTGC
>SMMQ01003014.1:35666-59066 GCA_008271595.1 [Pythium] brassicae (nom. inval.) | reverse complement strand
TCAACATTGCACTCTCTCACACACACGCAGATATGCACGCAGGCAAGGTCTGGGGGATAAACACTCACCGGTACTTGAAGCCCCCCCCTCCCCCGATTCCGACAGACATCTGGGCGACGGCTAGGCTGTTTGGCTCAGCTGGACCTTTTTGTCGACTGCTAAGTTTGCTCAGCTCTGACGGACCTCTTGATCGACGCCTGGTATCATGCACAGGCGGATCTGAGGCAACAGTATGAAGGACACCGTTGTCCACTTCAGTACGCCTCGCAAACTTCCACACAGCACAATCAGTTGGGCAATCGACTTCCTAGCGGGCCCAGCTGCACACTTTACTCTGCTCACTCCCCTGGGACTCAGCTCCCTTGGCGACCCAGCTGCACACTGCACTCCTTGATATGAAACTCCACTCGGCTATTCCGTTATTGTAGTCGCACAAGCGCGTATGGGCAACGATATCAACTACCGGCTAGGCTTAGCCAAGACCCGATAAAAAGGATTTGAGCCCCGCTAGACACTCATTCGCACTAGTGCACACCCAGACAGCGCTCAAACGAAACCCGGCCCGGTACGCTACGCCCATACAGACACGCAGACTTACCAGTCGGACCCTGGCTTGGGACTACAGCGAGAGGCCTTGTGCTGGTGAAGGGGAAACGGGAATTAGATTGTTGCGCCAGCTGCGTGGCTGGCCCTTGAAAGGCGCACTCTTCAACTTAATAGAGAGTGGCCTACCAAAAGAATAGTCTCCTAATCTGATCCTAATGTGGTGCATACTAACCTACAAACTGCAAAACGAGACTGCGCCAAACGAAATCATGCTTATACGCCAATGTGCGAATCCGGATTTTAGGTGCTTAAATGATAGCCCTGCATCTTAGCTACAGAATGAGCCATTCAGCACCCCAAAAAGTGAAACTTAGACTTTAGGAGGCTCAACCGCGCGAGCCTCCCCGTTTAAGTACGACTAGATCGACATTTCGGTTTTTATATTGTTTTGTAGCTTGTCGTCTTGCGCACCCGATGTTGTGGTCAGATTTGAAATATACGCTCTGTAACAAGCTCTTTCTATCATTTTTGACAAGCCATCTCCTTTTTCCAAAAAAATTGGGCGACCTTTTGGACATTTTTGACATTTAGTGAATAGCAAATTTCCGAAATTGAAACTGGATATCAATCGCAAACATGCTAATGGACTTTGGGAGAAAAGCACGATTTCGAACAATACCCCAAGTGACAACAAGAATGAATGCGAAAAACGACGAACACAGATTAGACTTCAGCCTTCTCCTCTTCCTCATCTGCATCCTCGAGCTGGCTTGCAGCTGCCGTCACGCGCAGCGCCCTCTTACTACCATGCTGTCTCTTCGCTGGTGGCTCTGCAGGGCGTCAGGACTCGCCGCAGCAGATGCAGCAACCGCCGCAACCGTCCTCTTCTTCACAACCCCGGCAGCGATTCTCGACTTCCGCACTGTGCTCCCCGCAGTCTCTTCTTTAGGTGTTGGCACGCAGTACAGCTCGTCGTCTGCGTACTCGCCAGGAACAAACGGGTGCAAGTTCGCCCGAATGTGAACGAGCCTCTCGGTGTTCACTGGCGGCGGCAGCACAGACTTCGCGTCGTGGAACAACTCCAAACCTGTATTCGCGGTCACGAGCTCGCTGTCAACAGTCTTCTGGAGATCGAACACGACCGGCGGCAAGCTCGGGGTCCTGCGGCGCTCGAGCACACCCCGGTTCGCGTGGCGAGCGGAGACGAGCTGGTAATTCTGCACCACCTTGACGTTGTAGAGCGCCGAGACTACGTCCTTGTAATTGCAGAACGCCGGGTCATCGTGCTCGAGGCTGGTACAGTAGGAGGAGACCGCCGAATCGCAGATCGCGTCGACGACGTGGTCCAGGATCCAGCAGTCGCGAAGCTCGATCTTTTTGCGCGGATGCCCAAACACCCGATCGCAAGCGTTCTTCGTGTGTCGTTTCGCGAAGAACTTGTAGTGCACTTCGCTGAACACGCTGGTGTGCGCCATGAGCAGCATCAGCTTCACCGCGAAGTTGTTATTGTTCTGGCCGCCACAGTTGTCCGCGTACACGGTCAGGAATGTGTCGTCGCTCTGCTCCGGAGCGATATCTGACACCAGCGTCGTCATCACTTCGTTCGCTCCTTTGCCCCCGACGCGTTCCGTGTAGACGTAGTCGTTCTGCTTCGCCTTGCCGGCGCTATGAATGCCAAAGCATGAGACTGAGATGAGCGACGAGAAGTACCAAGACGACGGTGTGTCGCCTGCCGCCGGCAGCGCCAGATTCTGCGCGTAGTCCATCATCAACACGATGTGCTTGTCGTCGGCCGCAGCGCTGTCTCGCTTGTACTCTTCGCTGCGGGGTTGTACGCAGCCAAAGCCACATCTGAAAGTCAGTGCCAATCGCAATCATGCTAATCTCCATTGGTCTGAAAGCATGGATACCTTTGCTTACCGCATTTCTTTCGCTCGAACAGCGTGCGCACTAAGCTGATCAGACAGCGCCGTCGCTGTGTTCGTCGTCATCTCGTTCTTGAGCAGCACACAGTCGTCGCACACGTTATCACTGGGGGAGCGAATCCGTATCACCGGGCAGTTCTTCGTCAGGATACGGCGGAAGCTTTTCTCTGATGAGAGCGCTGTGTCCGGTGGCCTCACCGCCTTTTCTTGCATCTCGAGGAAGAGGTCGTGCCATGTGTAGTATGGCGACAGCAGCAAGTGATCGAGCTTGGAGACATGCCGTACCACCTCTCCATTCGTAGCCGTCTGCCGGCGGATGGGCAGAGGTACCTACTCGCCCTGCCGCGCCGCAAGCTCCTTGAACCACGACACCATCCAGTCGGCGTCGAGCTTGGTGGCGTTCTTGTTCCTTACGAGTCCGTGGCGAGCGACAATGAGATCGCCAGACGCAATGCGGTTGCGATCGACAGTCAGTGTAGGCGTCGAGATGCCGTAGATGGCACAGAATGAGTCCCGGCACACCTCGCCGAGCAGCGGCAGGAAATACGCGAACCGTTGGCGAAGGCCCTTGCCGCGCTTTCTCTCCACCGTGTCGGCGACACTTAGCGCCGAAAGTGCCGTCGTGAGGCTAACCTGCTTCTTGTCCCGCGTCATATTCGCGAAACTGCACAGCACCATCGCCACCGTGTTCTCCATCCCACCAAGGCAGGTTTTCTGGCAGCACGGGTATCGGCAGAGGCGCTTTCCTCTTTTAGCACAGCGCCAGGGCTGGTAGCGCTCCTTGCTGGGCGTCCCTCACCATCCTCAGCCTCGCTGTCGTCGCCACTCTGATCTTCGACATCCGCGTCACTGTCCCTACCGATGCTACTGAACACGTAGCTCCCTTCGCTGTCCTCTCCGGTCTCCGCTTGCTTGCTTGGCGCCATGATGGCAAGTGGTGAATTCGTGACAACACAAACTGCGCGTTTTCTCGAAAGTTTGTTTAGATCCGAATTCGAAGGGTCAGACTTTGTGGCCGATTTTCTCGGAAAAATGAAATGGTTCGTTGGCATGATTTCGTTTGGCGCAGTCTCGTATTCAACTTGTCGAACTGAGCAACGCCGGATATCCGAATTGCTGGGCTGCGTCCGGATACTGCGGACGGCAGCGCGCGCGAGTGAGCTCACTATTTCACAGCTCTATGGGAGTCCGGCGCGCGCCGACTAGTGTGCTGGTCTGGTCGTATTGCGGTGGAGAACGCTAAATCAGAGCCTTGGTCAAGTGAACTTGAGTCACACACGGCTACATCGCTTTCACACCTGTCCAGCCTATACTTTCTTGCAATGAATCACATCATGCTCAATCGGGATTGAGTCTGGCGTGAGTGACATTGTCTCCACAATGAAGAGTCTGGACGAACTACTCCTCATACCCGAGGTTAGCTTCCCCATTGCGCCGGAGCTTACCAGCTTTGTCCAGCCCTGGAGCGCAAACAAGCGGTGGAGATGTACGGGTGCACTGTACAAAGCTTTCGCACAAATTTGAGCGCTCTCGCAAGCAAAGCGCGACCTCAAGAGACGGCAACGACAGTTCCAGGAGCAGAACGCAGGATGAGTTTAAAAACTATTCTGTCGTGGTGATCTATCAAGAAGTGCGAGCGGACCAGTTGCATGGAGCGACAGACCCTCCTTCGGCTCTGGGTAGTGGCTTCTTGAACACAATGACGGCAGAGGGGAGAGGAGGCTACTGGTACGCGAACTGCGCCGAACGGCGCCCGAACAGGCCATAGCACATCTTTTGGGGATGTAGTGCTGCAGTTGCAGTATGGGGAGGATTCTAGAACCGTGTGGACGTCTGTACGGGAAGCCGTGGCGATTTCTACACCATCCGGTGCTACAGACCCTCATCGACGAACTCCCTCCGCACGGGAGCCCAAGTCTTCAGGCTGGGTATGACCAATACCGATAGCACGCTGGCCCGACGGCACGACGGACAAGCAGCTCGCTGGACTTCTGTCGATTCTTCAACATCCCATGAACTGTCAGGTCGTCGCTGTGCTTCACGGCTTGTGGGTATGGCGGGTGGGTACCGTTTACGGCGCAGGCATCCGGGGCCGCGATGGGCAGCGGCTGACAGTGGGGCGCGTCAATGCCGGGAGGCGTCTGTTCGCGGCGACCTACGAGTGCAGGCTGAGCCCCCTCAAAACTGTGGCTGCACAATGAAAAGTCTTCGATGCACTAGTCTGGCTGTCAACCAAGAAGGAGTAAGCCGTACGGCCATGGCCACGAACGACCAGGAGGAATGTGGCTGTTTTTTGGGCAGTGAGACCATGGGGAAATCCGGGGCCAAGTTGGTCGGGTCCGGTAGTTGGTCAAGACCGCTAACGATGCCACCCCCGCAACGATCAATGGCGCATGTATGGCGGACGAACGAGGGCGACCACGAACAACCGAGCCGGTTATTGCGGGTTAGTGCATAGGCTGCGTGAGCTACTATGCCGTCGCCCCGCAGGGGCACACGTCCTCGGCGACAGCAAGCTGATTCTCCATCAAGTGGGCTGTCGGTGCGACCAAAAGCGGCGCGGGTCCGCGGGCTAAATGAGGAGGTGTGTGCTTTGGCCACTGACGTTGGCACCAAAACCTGGCAACACCACTTCTGTGCCGTCAACCGCACGGCTAACGCGGCAGCGAATATTGCGATGGATTTACGGGCAAACACCCAAGTAGAGGCGAGTGATGGTCGCCCAGAACACAACCTTATCTAACGGCTCCCATCAGACAACGTTGCTCATTGGCTTGACCAGCAAGACGCGCGGCAGGGTCGACACGGTGATATAGAAGGAGAAGCACCGCATCCCAACAGCCATACCATTCAACTGGTCAGACTCAGTTTCTTGAGTTCGCAAGTCTTAACACAGTATACCTCAACTTCAAAATTGAACAACTAAACTATCGCAGTGGAAAAAATCATCAAACTCACCGATCGCGCCATCAGTGCGTCAGCAGCACCAGGAAATCAAGCTCCGAGTATCCTCTCCACGCCTTGATTGCAGCGGCGATGGAATATTTGACGCCGTTATTGCTTCTTCACAGTGTGTGTACAAAAAAACTTCTCGACAATTTCAATAAATTTATTTTCGACACTGGTCCACTCGTTGTGCGACAAGACTGTATTCTCGTCAAAAATGCTTCCCATTCTGAACGCAAAAAACAAAGTCATCAGCGCCAAAGCTAAAACATGACCACGCGCGTGCGCCGATGGAGTGACGTGGACGCCCGCGCGCACCACATACGCGCGTCGTCCGCCGCCGGCTCTTCTTCCTCTTCACCTTCCTCTCGGTCTCCGTCTCCGCGCGGCGTCGTGGTGACCGCGCAGCACTCGTCGTCCCCGTCGCACGCGCTGGCGTTGGCGGTGGCGGCGGCCGAGGAGGCGCCCGAGTGCGTCATCTGCCTGGACGCGTTGGCGATCGGCAAGGCGGTCTTCACGGCCGAGTGTGGCCACCGCTTCCACTTCTCCTGCCTGCTGGAGAACGTGAACCACGACGAGGCCAACGCCGACAAGTGCCCGATATGCCGCCAGCAGCAGACGCAGTGGCCCGAGCAGACGCAGGGGCTCGTGAAGGCGCACCCGTTCTGTGCGTGCCGCGTGGGTGTTTATGTAGGAGAGAACAAGAGCGAACGAGTGGCTGACTCGCTGCGTCTTCGTCTTGCGTACCAACAGGCACCAACTGCGGCAAGCGCGGCACCGGCGGGCAGTTCTGCGACGGCTGCGGCAACTCGCTGGCGCACACGCCGACGGCGGCGGAGCGCGCGCGCATCGCGGCGGCGGCGGCGGCGGCGCGCAACAACGTGGTGGTGGAGTGTCCGTCGTGCCGCATCCGCTGCCTCGTGAGCACTAGCGCGCGCGGCACGCTACAGTGCCCGAACGGCCACCTCTTCCAGCTGCGGATGCCGTTGTCGCACGCTGGCAACTCGCACTCGAGTCTGCGCCAGAGCTTCCCGGGGGGCGGCGGCGGTGGAAGCGGCGGCGGCGGCGGCGGCGGCGGCGCTCCGCTCGGCCCGCCCCCGGCAGCGCCACCTGCGCCCGGCGGCGACTCGCGGCTCGTGATGCGGCAGTGCCCGACGTGCTACACGCGCGTGCAGATGCCGCCCGGCAGCCAGGCGGGGCAGTACATGTGTCCGCACGGCCACACGTTCTACTTTACGCCCGCGAACGAGTGGCGGCCGTACTAGCGAGTGAAAAGGGAGAGAGGGGCGGGGCGGGCGGGTCGAGACGCGTGGCAAGCGATAGAGAAGGCGGCCGCGACGGCACTTGCGAGCTCCAGTCCACGACCAAGACACAAAGGAGGGCGGCTGGCATTTCATAGGAAGTTTGTATACTGTGTCGGGCGTCTGTGTGGAGGAACGAACCGAACCGGAAGGCGAGTGATAAAAGGTCGAAATGCACACACACATCCTGTTCGAGAGAGCCACGTGCACGTGGCGGTCGTTGGAAGAAGGCCCCGCGGGGGAGGGGGCTACTGCGGCCCCTGCGACACGAACACGTCGCCGTTGATGAACGCGTCGACGCGCTGCAGCTTCTTGAGCGAGAGGTCGAGCGGGTACTTGTACATCTCGGCGTTGAGCGGCGCGCAGTTGGCGGTGCGCTGGTCGACCTGGACGTACGTCCAGCACACGGGCACAAAGTCCTCGGCCGCGGACGCGGGCGTCGCGAGCGGCGCGGCCGCGGACACGGCCGGCGAGACCGTGAGCTCGAACACGACGCACGCGCCGTGCGGCAGGTTCTCGAGCGGCGTCTGCATGTGCCACGTGATGGCCCAGAGCAGCGCCGCCGGTAGCACGACGGGCTGCACCGACACCTGCTGCTTCATCTCGACGAGGTGGCGCTGCGGGTCGAGCACCGAGACGAGCACGCGCGGCCGGCTCAGGAACTGCGGGTTGCTGATCCCAATGTGCTCGACGAACACCGACACGTACGAGCTGTGGCGCACGCGCCCGGGCTGCTTGAGCAGGAAGAGCACCGGCGCGTCGTGCGCTGTCGACGACAGCGACGCGTCGACGGTCGCTGCACCGCCGCCCAGCGCCCGACTCGTGAAAGAGTGAAGCCGCGAGACCGCGGACGCGCCGCCGCCGCCGCCGCCCGCCGCTGACGAGCAGCCGACGCTCGAGATCGCGTTCTTCGCGAGCGCGGCCTTGAGCCGCTGCGCGTCCTGCAGCTCCGTGGGCGAGAGCCCCGTCGCGAGCGCGCCGCGGTCCAGCAGGTGCTTGGCCACGAGCAGGTTGCCGGCGCGGAGCGCGAGCTTGAGCGGCGTCTCGTGCGTCGCCGCGGTCGGCGCGTTGATGTCGGCGCCGCACTCAACGAGCCAGAGCGCTGTGCGCACAATGTCGGCGTCCATCTCGAGCTTCGTCTTGCCGACGAGCAGCGCGTCGCTGTCGCTCGTCACTGCGCTCTGCGACTGGCGCACGTCGCTGCTGCTGCTACTGCTGCTCGCGTTGTTGTTGTTGCTGCTGTTGCTGCTGCTGCTGCTGCCTCTGCCGCTGTCGTCGTCGACCGCGGTGACAGAGATCGACGACGCTGTGGCTGTGGGCTCACCGCCTTTGGCCGACAGACCTGTCGCTGCTGCTCGGGCCCCGCCTCCGCTGCTGCTGCCGCCCGTCGCGACCGACGTCGCCGTCGCCGTCGCGCGCGCCGCCAAGTGCAGCGGCGTCTCCCGGTGGCCCGCGAGGCTCGGAAGGTTGCACAGTCGCTTGCGCTGCGCAAAGTCGACGAACTCGAGCGCGCCGCCCTTGGCACCGCGGTGCATCGCGAACACGCGCGACTCGACGGTGCTCGGGATGCTGTCGCGCAAGTGCGCGAGCCACTTCTGGCTCTCGAGCTCGCTCGTGGCCGCGAAGTAGAGCCGCCCCTCGCGGTTGCGGCCCGCAAGCAGCTGCGGCGAGTGGATCTCGAATGCGAACGGCGTGTCCACGCTCTTCTTGACGACCGCGGCGCGCAGGTCGATGCGCTTGGCGCTCGCGCTCTCCAGTGTCGCCGGCTTGTCGTTCGCGTAGTAGTCGAGCTGCGGCGCGCGTGCGGGGCCCGCGCCCACGCGCAGCACCACGAAGCGCTTCATCCAGCGCGACGTCTCGCGCCGCTTGCGCAGGAACCCGCTGTAGACGACGACGACCGCGGCGGCGTCCGTGGACGGCGGCGACAGCGCGTTGCCTTCGGGCGTCTCGTGCTCCAAGCGCTTCGCTGGCGGCTCTGCTGGCTGCGCGTGTGTGGCATCAGGGCTCTGGTTGCTGCGCTCGCCACCGCCGACGGGACGCGTCGCGGGCTCCGGGACTTGCAGGCCGCGCGCCTGCACGAGCAAAAACTTGGCCATCTCGTACTGCCCGTGGCGACACGCTTCGTGGAACGCCGTGCGGCCGGCGCCGTTCCGCAGGAAGAAGAGCGCGTCGCGGGCGAGCGCGCTCTCCGGCGCCTGCGCTTGGTGGTCGAGCATGTACTTGGCGACGTGGAAGTCGCCGGTCGCCGCCGCGTGGTGGAAGAGCGAGTTGAAGCCGAACGCCCGCGGGCGCAGCGGGAAGAAGAGCGCCGGCTGCTGCCGCAGCTTGCGGATGCGCCGGTCGGACCCTTCCATCTTGGAGTGCGTCGTCGCCCAGGACGACGCTGTCGCAGTCGCAGTCGCAGTCGCAGTCGCAGTCGCAGTCGCCCCGCCGAAGACGCTGTCGACCTCGGCCGCCCACGACTTCAGGCGGCGGTGGTGCCGCCACGCGCTTTGCACGCGCTTCGCGGCGGCCTTACAGCGGCGGAACTCGCGCCGGAGCAGCCAGCTCGTCGCCCAGTACTGCAGCACGCGCACGCTGCGCACCGCGGCGACGAACGCGCAGCGACAGCGCCACCCGCGCATCGTGTGCTGCAGCGTCAGCACCGCGAGGCGGCGGCGGGCGGCGCACGCTGCAGCCAGGCGCTGGCGCCGCCGGCTCTGCAGCCGCACGACGAGCCGCCGCAGCCGCAGGAACTGCCCGCGGTGCTTCCACTTGCGCACGAGCGCCTGGAGCTTCACGACCCGCGCCTTGAGCGACCGGAACTTGGTGCGCTGGAGCACCTGGCGCACGAACGCCGCGAGCACAATCGACGCCTGCTTGCGCGCGAGGAACGCGCGCCGCGCCGTCACGGACCGGTACGCGGACTGGATCGCGACGGCTGCGCGTCGCTGCCGCTTGAACGCGCGGCGCCGCGCCGCCATCCGGTACCAGCTCTGGAGGCGCAGCACCGACCGGTCTTTGAGCCGCCGCGCGCGCTCCGCCGCGGTGCGCGACAGGAACCCGCGCACGTGCTTCTGAATCACGACGGCAGCGCGCGTCCGCGTCGCCCACTCGGCGTAGCGACAGCGCGTGATGAAGCGCAGCGCCGCGCGGAAGACGCAGCTGGCGGCGCGCTGGAGTCGCAGGAAGCGCCGACGCAAGCGACCACCCCGGAAGCGCGCTTGGAGCAGCACGCTTGCAGCTCTGAGGCGCGCGTACCGAGCCCGCGTCGCGCGCATGCGCCAGAGCGCCTGGAGCCGGCGCACACCGCGCTTCACAGTCTGGTAGTGCCGGTACGCAATCCGGCCGCGCGCGAGCTTGGCCTGGAGCACGACGGCCTTGTCCGCGCGCCGCGCCGCCACGAAGGCCTCGAGCTTCTCGACCTGCCCGTAGCGCAGGAAGACCTCGAGGCGGCCCATCGCGAACGCCGCCTTGCCGGTAACGTCCTCGAGCCACGCGGCCGCGATCTGCGCGCACGCGTCGCGCAGCTGCGTCGGGTCCGCGCGCGCAGCGGCGAGCGGCCAGAAGAGCTCGTAGAACACGTCGAAGCGCTTGCGGATCGGGAAGCCCTCCTGGCGGATGCGCACGACCTCGAGCACGCCGCTGTACACGAGCTGGTCGCGCACGAGCTCGCAGCTGAAGCCGCCGGGGAACTTGAGGTTGTTGGGCTTGATGCACTTGACGTAGTTGGGCATCGTGCGCCAGAGCACCTCCATGAGCTCTGCGAGCTGCGTGCGGAAGCGGCTCGTGACTGTCGACGTGCCTGTGAGCGCCTGCTTGCTCTTCGTGGGCGCGACTGGCGCGAGGGCCCCGCGCTTGGCGGGCACCATCGGCGGCCCTTTGGCGTCTACGGTGGCCGCGAAGACCGTGGCCACGAGCGGCTGCGTGCTGCGTCGGAGCAGGTCGAGCAGGTCGTCGTGCAGGTTGTCCGTGTTCTTGGCGATGAAGCCCTGGATGGCGTACACGACCTCGCCCGCGTAGTGGCGCACGACGAACTCGTCGCACTCGAAGCGGGGCTTCGAGTAGCCGGCGTGGCGCTCGAGGTGCTGGCCGTGGTAGATCGTGAGGAGCTGCTTGTCGGTCGTCTTGCGCTTGAGCAGCATCTGCTCCTCGAGCAGCGGGAGCAGCCCCGTCGGCGGCTTCTGGATCAGGTCGAGGCACGCCTGGTTGTCCTGGAACTCGACGCTCGCGAACGCGATGCCCTCGCTCGCGTACCGCTCCTGCTCGAGCACGAACACGTGCTTGTTGAACTGCTGCTGCAGCGTCTCGTTTGTAAAGTTGATGCAGAGCTGCTCGAGGCTGTTCGTCGCCATCACCTCAAAGCCAAAGATGTCGAGGATGCCGATGAATGCCGCCTGCGCGTGTCCGCTGGCACCGCCCGCGGTGGCGCGCGGCCGCTGCGGCTCCTGCGCGGTCTCGGTCTGCTGCTTTGCGCACGCGTTGATGCGCGCGATGAGGTGGTTGAAGAGCGCGCCGTAGAGGTGCTTGCAGAACGCGTCCATGGCGCTCTTGGCCTGCTCGGGGGTCAGCTGGAGCTCCAGGATGCTCCCGCGGCCGGTGACCGTCGTCTGTGTCACCATCTTCTTGGCAAACTCGAGCGGCTCGACGCCGAGCAGCGCCGACACGTGCGCTAAGTCCACGCCGCGACCGCTCTCGGGGAACACGACGACGGTCTGCTCCTCGCCGGAGGCGGGCGACAGGGCGACCGTGTCGGCCTTGGCGCTCTGGAACTGCACGTTCCCGAGGTGCAGCACCGCTGCGAGGATCGCGAACATGGGCGTCTGGAACCCGGCCGCGTCCATCCCGAGCTGGCTCAGGCAGCTGCGCAGCTGGTCGAACTCGACGGCGTCGTCCACGCCGTCCACGTCCACACAGTCGCCGTGCGTGAGGTACGTGTAGTTCCACACGTCGCGCTGGAGCTTGAGCTGCTGCTCGAGTGCGCCGCCGAGGCTCGGGAGCCCCGCGAGCAGCTGGTAGAAGACGTGGTAGTTGCGCTCGCTGGCCTGCGGCATCACGAGCCGCGTCTTCTCGAGCAGGAAGTGCCGGATCGACACGCCCGCCATGCGGCCGTCCGCGTTGTACAGGATCTGAATGTACTTGCCGAAGCGGCTCGAGTTGTCGTTCCGAGACGTCTTGGCGTTCCCGAACGACTCGAGGATCAGGTTCGAGAGCACGACGCACTCCTCGATCCTCTCGTGCACCTGCGACGACGAGCTGCTGCCGCCGCCGCCGCCGCCACCGCTCGACGCGTGCTTGCTCGCAGTCGCGAGGTACTTCATGATGTACTTGGACGCCTCGGTCTTGCCCGCGCCGCTCTCGCCGCTGATGATGATCGACTGCGGGGAGCCGGACCCCGGGAGCTCGCCCTTCATGCCGCGGTACGCCTTCTCCGCGATCGTGAAGAGGTGCGGCGGGGGCTTGGTCGCCTCTGTGGCGGCCCGGCTCTGCTCCATGAAGCCCAGGACGTCGTAGAGCAGCGGGATCGTCTTGTACGGGTTAATGGACAGCAGAATGTCGGCCGTGAACGTGTAGATCTTGTCGCTCTCGAAGCGCTGACGCAGCACGCTCAGCAGCGGCGCCTCGTGCATGTTGTTCATCGCCGCCACGTCCTCGTGGTCCACGATGTGCGACGCGTCAAACGTGTAGAGCTTGGCGAGCGCGAGGGTCTGGAGCTTCTCGTCCGGAGCGTCCGGGACATACACCTCGGCGGTCTGTTGCTCCAGGTTCACAGCCGTCACTTCGCCGATGCGCCAGAGCACGCGCGCGTCCGACACCCAGACCTTGTTGCCCGCGAGCACGTGGCTCGGGTTCACCCTGCCGAGCGCTGGCGGTGGGCTCGACGCAGCGCCTCCACTCGCACCACCAGCTGACGCAAACGCGCCATTGAGAGAAGTGGCGTCGTTGGCTTTGCCTCCGGGCCGGAACGACGGGGACTTGGCCGGCGCCGGCAGCGTCTTGTGTGACCGGAACATGTTGCGTATTCACCCTCTTGTGCGGTGCTGTTCCGACGCGCCTCACCGTTCGCAGTCGCGGACAAAGAGTTCCTAAAGGGCGTCGTCCGGGCACGTGGGGCAACGAGGCGTGAAGAGAGCTCTGCTCTGAGCGACCTTGGGGATTACTGGGATAACTGGTGCCACGAAGAGACGCGAGCAGTTTCGCGTCATCATGGCTCCATGTTGACGCGCGCTCGAACTGATAAAAACATGCAGTTTGAAGGGTTTGGAGCTCAATTTGATAGTTTCGGATGATTCCACTCCCTCCCGACCAGACACCTCAACTTGAGACCATCAAGGCACATAAAAAGAAGCACCAAGCACGACTACGAGAACCGGATCCTGCGAGGAGACCCTTCGACCATGATCACCGCGTTCCACGTGTCCGGCGAGAGGCACCTCCAACGCATCGAGCCGAGTATCTGCAACGACGCGTGGCGCGACGGCTTGCTCTACGGCGCGAGCGTCGCGTGCTTCACGACCACCACGGGCCTCGGGCCAAACTCGCCGTACCCTCGCGGCGCCGACGAGTTCTCGCGCGTGCACCGCTACACGCACGTGTTCGATCCGCGAGTACGTGAAGGTGCAGATGGCGAAGACGACGGTCGAGAGCGCGAGTGAGCAGACGGACTCGGTCGAGCGCGTCACGCAAGTGCACTTCCTGCTGCTGCGCAAGGACAGCGCACGCGAGCGCGCGGTCGCCGACCACCTCTGGCGCTTGTATCCAGAGCGGAAGAACCTCCAGTGGAGCGCGTGCTTCCCTGGCGGCCACCCAAACGACTACGCTGCGTTCTCGGCGCCGTTCGGAGGCAAGTTGATCGTGAACGTGATGTTCTGGCACGCGGTGGACGGCGCGGAGTACGACGGGCCGGGCGTGAAGACGGGCCGCGCGTTCAGTCCCCCAGTCGTCCAGGACCCGCGCACCGGGTGGCTCAGCAGCTTGCTCGAGGCGCTTCCGGACGAGGACGCGCTTTACCAGAACCAGAAGGCGGCTACGTTGCGCCGGAAGATGGCGGCGCCGTTCCAGAAAGAGTCGGCGATCTGGCGCCACAAGGCCGAGCGGCAGCGGCAGCTGCGCAAGGAGAGGCGCGCGGCGAGGGCGAAAGCGAAGGCGACAGCGATTGCGCGACCGTGTCCGCCGCTTGGCCGCCGCTCCGTCAACTTGAGCCAGACGAAGGCGCGGCAGCAGTCGCACCGCACGCTCTTCTTCAACAAGGTCAAGTTGCGGTGAGGTGGAGGTGAGGTGAATAGTCAGTCGGTGGTGAGTTTGTGTCTTTGTTTGCTTGTGTGCGTCACCAAAAGCAATTGCATGTCGGAAGCAATCACTCTGTTTAGTGATCAACACTCTCGTTCGTCTCGGTTGCCTTGCCTCTTGAAGCCAGTCTACGACGACGACTCGTGCTGGGGCGAGTCCTGGCCGCACTTGAGGTCGCTCGCGCAGTTGCGCGGGTACTGCTTCGACGGGCGCTCGACCTGAATCGTCGTGTGCGTGATGCCGTGCGCGAGCAGGAAGCCCTGCGCCTCGTGCAGCGCCGCGTCCGGGTCGTCCGAGACCACGTGCACGCTGAGCGACGGCAGCCCGGCGCTGAGCGACCAGATGTGCAGGTCGTGCGTCGTGTGCACGGCCGGCAGCGCGCGCAGCCCACGCTCGATCTCGACCGGGTTGATGCCGTCGGGCGTGCCCTCCATGAGCACGTGCACGCTCTCGCGCACGATGCCGACGGTCGTGCCGAGCACGAGCACCGAGAAGACGAACGTTGCGATCGGATCCGCGATCTGCCACGCTGGGTTGTACCAGATGAGCCCGCCGGCGACGCACACGCCGACGCTCTGGATGAAGTCGCCGAGCGCGTGCACGTACGCGGCCTGGATGTTGAGGTTCTCCAGGCGCATCTTCTTCTTCTTCTTGTCTGTCGCTTTCTTCGGCTGCGCGGCGCCAGTCTCCAGGTCCGCAGCGCCGCCGTGTGCGTGCGCGTGACCGTGGCCGTGCTCAGCCGCCGGCTCCTTCGACGACGGCGAGGAGCCGTGCGCGTGGCCGTGACTACCGCCGTGGCTGTGGCCGTGGCTGCCGCCGCCGCCGCCCCCGTGGCTGTGGCCGTGGCCGAGGATCTGCATGAGCACGAGGTTCACGAGCAGCCCGATGCACGCGACGATGAACATGAGCTTGCCGTTCACGCGCTCCTTCGGCTCTGGCTCGAGGCACTCCATGAAGCGCTCGACCGCCGCGTACACGAGCACGCCCGTGAGCACCCAGATCACGAGCACGCTCGTGATGGCGCCGATGACCTCGGCGCGCTGGAAGCCGAAGCTCAGGCGCGCGGACGCCGGCAGCGTCGTGGCCCAGATCGCGAAGAGCGAGATGCAGAAGCCCGCGACGTCCGAGAGCAAATGCGCGGCGTCCGTCATGATCGCGAGCGAGCCGGCGAGGAAGCCGCCGACCACCTCAGCCACCATGAAGACCAGCGAGCACGCGCACGCCAGCAGCAGCTTGCGCTGCGCGCTCTTCGCCGCCGCGTCGAGCGGGATGCGCCGGCCGCTGCCCCCGCGGAAGCTGCTGGTGGCCACGAGCGGCGTCGACTCGTCCGGCGATTCGCTGCCACCGTGGCTGTGGCTGTGGCCGTGGCGTCCCATACTGTGAGCGGCTCTAACGTGCGGTTGGTTGGAGGAGTGGACTGGCGAGCTGATAGGCTGGCTGACAGGTGCGTTGGCTGGCACTCTTTTGCTGGTCGTCACTTAGTCGTCACTTGGTCTCCGCTCGAGAGTTGAAGTCGCTTGTGACGCTTGGGGGAGTTGGCGAATGAAGGGAGGTGGTCGCCGCCGTCGGAGAAGTTGGTGGCGGTGCGGGCGGGCGGGCGGGGCAATCGCGAGACGCGAAGGCGAAGGTGAAGCCGGCGCCACACAAAAGTCGGGTTTGAGTGAGTTTGACTGGATCTTTCTTGCTTCGAATATCAAAAGAAGGTATACTAAAACGCAGCAAACTAGGATATTGTTACATAAGACGATGCGGAAAAGAAAAATCCCACCGTGTTGTAATGTTCTGAAAGTTGATCCAACGTTTTGGCCAAAAGCGCGTGCCTGCGAGCCACTCGATCTCGATACACAATCTTTGGTGGCAGAGCAGCGCTGGACATTGCTCCCGACCACACCGCCACCGCCACATCGCCGATGTCCTCGATGACTTCCATGCAGCAGCGCGCAGTTGTCATCAGCGTAATTAGCAGGCGAACGGGTTGACAGTCGACTAAAAGTTCAGAGAAGAGTACTGTAGGCGGTGGCCCCGGCTCCTTCTCTTCCTCCTCCCCCCAGCCCACGCTGGACGCTCACACGAGCACCGGATACGACGCGCAGTCCGCGACGCCGCACATGTTCTTGTCGCGCGCGATCTGGAAGAAGCCGCTCATGCCCCACGCGTCGCCCCACGAGTTCTTAACGATCCAGTGCTTCTTCCCGTCCTCCGCGCCGTAGCCCACAGCGAGCACCGCGTGGTTCACGTCCTGCTCGCCGGACTTGCACTCGGCCGACTCGTACACGCCCGATTTGTAGAAGCGGAAGTCCGACACGACCTGGAACGCCACGCTCACAGGACCGGCGGTGCCCACGGCGGCCTTGAGCTCCGTCTCGTCGCGCGCCGTGATGTTCACGACGCTCGCCACCTGCGCGCCGACGTGGTACGTGTTGAACTTGCACTTGCCCGCCTTGGCCTCGTACGGGTACGACGCCTCCGTGTCGATGCCGCCGTTGTAGTGCACGTACTCGAACGCGTGCGACGGCAGCCCTCCGTTGCAGCCGTGGTTGTCGAACGCATCGGCGCAGTCGAGCAGGTTCTGCTCCGAGAGCAGCACCATCTGCCCGTGCTTGAGCTTCAAGTGGCTCTCGAGGCACCCGGTGGACGAGAACGTCCAACACGACCCACACTTGCCCTGGTTCTTGACCGGCGACACGGCGCCGTCCTGGCGCCAGTCCTTCTCGTCCGGCACGGCGCCGTACGCAGGCGAGCGCGGGTTGCTGCAGTGCGACACACGCAGGCCAAAACAAAGCACACGAAACGACGGAGGGCGTTCAATTGGAGGGCTGTAAGCTCGTAGAGGCCGCACGGAGACGCGCGACGCACCGCGTGGTCGCTGAGCAGTTCTGCGGATTCCCAAGGTACCATCGCTTGAACTCGTCCCTGTCCGCCGCGTAGAAGAGCGTATAGTAAGCAGAAAAGCACGCGCAGATAGAGAGAGAGAGACGCAGGCAGGAACGCACCACGAGAGGTCCGCGAACTGGTTTAGTTCCATCGTGAACGAGACGCCGGCCTGCGCGTTGTGCGTCGCCACCTGCCGCGCGTTCACAGCGAAGATGTCGGCGCGCAGCTGCTCCTCCAGCGCCGTCGCGTACCGCTTGCCGAACGATTGTCGCCAGGCGCCAAAGAGCGCGCGCATCCCGGTCGCGTCCTCCGGCACCTGTTTGTACCAGCCGCGGGGGTCAGATCGCGTCTTCGTCACGCACGTGACTCAACCGGACACGAACCTCCGTGAGCGTCCATGACTGCGTCGACAGCTTCGTGTCGCACTGGAAGACAGCGGGCGGCAGCTGCTGCGCCTCCTCCGCCGTATAGCACGCCGACGGCACCGCGCCCGCCTTGCACCAGGCGCAGTGGGCAGCGAGACACGACGTCTCCGCCTTCAGTGCGTGGCAGTCGGCGTCGGCAGCCAGCGACGCCTGAAACACGAGCGCATGCGCTGGCGTGCGGCTCTCATCAGCGGCCGTGGAGGCGGCGGCGAGCGCGAGGAGCGAGAGCACCGCCTTCATACTGAGTCGAGGGTGTTGCGAAGAAGGAGGGGGTCTGGACGTTGTTGTCGGATGGCGAATGCCACCCCACCTTGAAGATCGAGATCTTCTCACACTTCAAGCGACATTCAAGCTGCACTAAAATTCAGAAGACCTTCGCGCAACATTTGAATCTCACACCTCAACAAAGTACTATACGATACCGGTATTAATGATGCAATCAGTGTGGTACAATTCACCAAAGTATACTTTATTCAAGTTCAAAATTTACCACCCGAGTTGGCTCGAAATTTACCAGTACAGTACCAGTACATATCAATATCCAGCACCATCTTCCTCTGCACCGAGCTTCCACGCACGATGGCTGTCAACTTTTGTGTCGAGTGCGGCGCCCCGCGCGCCAGCGGCCCTGTTGCTGTTGCTGTGCGTTGTCAACATGGACGACGGTACCAGTTCATTGCCAGGAAATGCCACACAAGTGCAAGTTCCAGCTTGATACTCAGTGTGTCGTTTTACAAGTGAAATGGTCGGGTTTTCGGGCCAAGATTGGCGCTGGAGGTGCAGTACTCTTCTGTGGATATTATCTTCAGGGGCTAAGTTCTTGAGGAAGGAGAAACGCACGCTGGCTGATACAGTAGCGCATGGACAATGAGAACGGTCGAGGGGCAAGCCGGGACTGGAGATTGTGATTGGTCAGAGTGGGCCTTCAGAGGCTCTGTAACGAACGACTCCGCTCTCGATGCACGATACAGTCGAATCGTGATGATTGCAGTAGTGTTGCGCCATCTCAATAGCCTGTGCTAGTAGAAAGGAATGAAGAACACGGATCTCCACGGGAGATTGGCCCTCCAAGTTGCTCATGATGCTGGGAGCTGTTGCTTATGCTATTTCTAAGTTATTAACGAAAATTTGTTCCATGTCACAATACATTTACTCCATTGGAGAAGATTTTCGACGAGATAGATTGTGGAATGGTATTTTGCACACAGTAGATTTTGTTTCATTCAGAATGGAGCGGATTTTCGACAAGATAAATTGTGACATGGTATTTAAATATTTTGCAACACAGTACTTTAGAACCACAGAATGGGAC
This sequence comes from [Pythium] brassicae (nom. inval.), assembly GCA_008271595.1. Lineage (NCBI taxonomy): Eukaryota > Oomycota > Peronosporomycetes > Pythiales > Pythiaceae > Globisporangium > [Pythium] brassicae (nom. inval.). The sequence continues at coordinate 40,468 of SMMQ01003014.1, read as the reverse complement.
ACCAACTTCAATACACAGTTGGTGTTCCAGCATGTCGATTGAACTCGCATTGTTGAGAGCGAGATGGATGTAATGATTGCGAACATGCATTGGCGTACGCGTGGAGTCGTGTTTTGGATGAGAGCTGTTGGTTCTGCTTGTGAATTGTTGACCTTTTGTGGTCAGAATGGGAAATCATTTTTGACGAGAACACTGGTGTCTTGTCGCACGATGGGTGGACCACTGGCGAGAAAATGTTGTCGACACTGTCGAGAAATATTCTGGACTGGAAGTTACAATTGACAGAATTGAAAGTGACAGTGAGTGAAATTTTTCACGTCAAAATTCTGATCAATTGACTCAATTGAATTGTTACGCACTCCAGTACACACTCAATGAGACGGAGACGACACTGACGGCCTGCCTGCATCGCACAGAACCAACCACAAGCCGACGTAGAAGCACAAAAAGCGTCAAATATTTGCCACATCGGATTGCCGTCGCCAGACTGTCGGTGTCGCCACCATGCAATGCTATGTCGACATCCATGCACGCGCCTGCACTCGTGCGCGAACCTTCACGCACCACCTATCTCATCGCCTCTGCCGCACGTTGTATCGTCATGCTGTTGCGATCCGCTCTCACTGCCAGCAAGTTCAGCATTCACGAAGCCAACATGCATGGACAAACGATGGCGACAATCCTCGGGCTGCCATCAGACCTCCAACTGGTGGTCCGCCCTTGCTCTCGGACTTGATAGACACCAGCCGCGCCACGTCAGTGCACGCCGAGTCGACTCGACTCTGCCGCTCGCAAGGTAAGGTGGTCGTTACCGCATTTCTGTTGCTGTCGCGATCGGAGGTGATGACTCCGCCACGCCACGAAAGCAAACGCGCCAGTCTTCTCTACGAAGTTTCTGTGGAGTTCTCCCCACAGTGCAGATCGCGAAAAGATACTATTTCTTGACTCTTGGGCCGCTGGTCACAGAGAGGAAGCGAGGGTGGTGGTGGTGGCACTCGTGCCGAACAGCCCATGGGAGGGTCTGTGAGGGTGCGTATGTGGTGAAACAGGTGGAGGGTTTGATAAGAAGGAAGCGCACAAGCTCTTCAGAAGAACGGCTGGCGCCTTTGCTGGTGTGGCTCTGGTGTCTCCTTTTGTAGCTGGTGTGCTGGCAACGAAGGCAATGCGTGGAGGAGGCAATGCCTCAGGGCAGGGTGTGAAGTGGACTTAGTGTCGAAACTCTGATCATTGTCCGAACCCCGCGCTCTTGAAAAAAAAACTCTAAAAAATGTCCAGTCAAGTAACATTCCTGCAACACTTCGTGAACCATTACCTCCCATCATACAAACACCAAGTCTGCACACGTCACATAAAACCTTGCATCCAACAAGCCATTTCGTCAGTCCCCCAATCGCACCACATAACAACTCGCCACAAAGCGCTCAAGCTCCTCTCGCTGCGTCCTCCTTCGTCGTCATGGGCTCCTCACTCTCAGTCTGCGGACTCGGCCCGAGCGCCGACGACCGCCGCCTCCAGCACTCGTCCTCGCAGTCGCGCCACCACGTACGCCGCCTGCTCTCGTGTGTGTATGTGTGTTGGCGCGTGAGAGTCCCGATCTCACGCCCTCTCTGTATGCGTTTGTATGCCACGCACTGGACAAACAACAAACCACCAGCCGTTCGAGCGCGAGAAAGTGATGGAGCTGCTATCGCACACGGACCGCGCGCGGTCGCTGTCAGTGACGACGGACTCGTCCGTGGCGTCGATCCTCTCGAACTCGGACCGGCTCATCCCGGACGCGTTCATGCCCGTAGACATCCAGGTCGTATCGCAGCGCCGCGTGCGGCCGGCAAGCAGCCGCGCGTTCGCGGCCGTGACGGCGTCGCACAGCGGCGGCGGCAACCACGCGACGCCCGCCAAGGGCTCGGCGGCGAGCAGCCACTACTACAACAATAGCGCGCACGCGAACGCGGCGTTCCTGCGCTACATGATGACAAGCTCCACGTCGGCGTCGACGGCCGAGTCCGCGCCGTTCAGCACGAGCGACCGCTTCGTGCTGTCCCGTCGCCGGGGCGGCGCAGAGAGCGGCGGGAGCAGCATGGGCGGCGAGCCGCCGGGCTCAGTGCACCCGCGCCTCCACTTTGCCGACGAGGACAGCGGCGCGCTGAGCAGCAGCCGCAGCAGCCGCAGCAGCCGGCGCAGCGGGAACCACAGCGGCGTGTCCGCGCGCGACCTCGTCAAGGGCTACGCGTGAGACGCAGCGCAGCGCAGGGCGGTGGTTGGGCGGCCCAGGACGTACAGGAGGCACAGGCACTAGGGTGATTTATAGCGACGCTGGCAGCGGAGGCGCCTGCTGTGGAGCGGACGTGTAGCGTACTTAGTAGGGACGAGCGGAACGAGCCCTCGAGATGTAGGATAGCAGAGACCCCCACACACATACAGTAAGTAGTAGAAGAAGAAGAAGAAGCTTCCGCGTTCTCATTTGCCTGCGACGCTCGCGTGACTCGCGCGCAGCTCCTTCGCGCGCTTGCGGCACTCGCGGTACGCTTCGCCCTCCTTCTCGCACTCGTCGCCGTCGCGGAGCCCGCCGCTGTCGGCATTGCGCGCCTCGACGCACCTGTGGATTTAAAAAAGCAGCTCATCATGAGACCCGAGGGAATGGAATGGCTGGGAGCGTCTCAAGAGCTGCCAAAAGCGGGCGCAGGAGGAGCGAGCGCGACGGTGGACAAGGAGCCTGCACGAAACCCACTCTCCGTATAACACTCTTTTACACATGCATGGCGCAACGCAACGCACTTGATGTACGCGTCCATGTGGGCGGCGCACGGGTTCTCGCGCTCCGCGATGGGCTTCGACGCCTCCGCCCCCATCTTCGTTCGAGTGATAATTGAGGCTGAGTTGAGCGATGAGGCTGAGTCTGATGCAGGCAGAGGTCACTGCCAATTAGAATCAGAAACGATCACCTCTGGAACTCTGATGGAGATCGAGGTGCTGCTCGACCCGGCAGCGGGGCTCGCGGCGGACGCGGCGCTTGCAGCGCAGATCGACGAGCTCGGCGCGTCCTCAGCAGTGGTGCGTACTGTCGGCCGAGGGCGCGCTGCTATGAGCGGTTGTTTCCTCACTGCGTCTCACGTCGGTTCGCAGGCGCAGAAGCTCCGCCGCGCGATCACATCCACGGCGCTTTTCGCCTCGCAGCCACAGCCGCAGCCTCAGACGCTTTTCGTGGCTCGCGAGGGGCCCAGCGGCGCTGTCGCCGGGTTCCTCAAGAGCGGCGTGAAGCACCTTTTCTACGTGGTACGTGCTGCGAACGCCAGCGTTCGTTCCTCCAAACCCCCGAGCCGACCTCTGAGGCGCGTGTTCCCTGCTCGCTTGTGTGCGCAGAACCGCCGGGGAGAGTACACAGAGCTCGACCTGCTCTGCGTCCTCGACTTCTTCGTGCGCGAGACGCATCAGCGCTCCGGCGTCGGGCTCGAGCTCTTTGAGCGACTGCTGGAGGTGCGTTATGGGAAAGCGGCTGCGCATCTTGACGCCCAGCAGCGACGGCTTCCAGTAACACTGACAAAGGTACGCTGCTGTTTCAAGCAGACGCACGGCGTTGGGCCGGAGCAGCTAGCGTACGATCGACCGTCGCCCAAGCTCTTTGCGTTCCTGAACAAGCACTGCGGGCTGACGGAGTTCGTCCCTCAGCCCAACAACTTTGTCGTCTTCGAGTCGTTCTTCGACGACGTCAAGTGCGAGCAGCCAGAGCGTTGAAAAGCGAATGCCGTTCGTTGCCAGAGAGAGAGAGAGAGAGAGAGTGGGTGTGTGGCTGGCTCGCTCCAGCCTTCGCTCAACGTCAAACACGTCGCAACGGAGACACGTAGAACTCACGCGCGGCGAGGGGCTCAGCCGATCGACGCCAGAAACGCCTCGAGCTTCGTGTCGGCGTCCTCCGGGTCTTCCGGGGTCGACTGGTCGAAGCGCGCGGCGATCTGCCGGCCGTCGAACCACCGGCCGTGCATCACTTGGAGGCACTTGATCGCCGATTCGAGCGCGTGGAAGCGCACGAGCACCGAACCGTCCGCGACAATGTGCACCTGAGTCCCATAGACACACACGACACAGTCAACACCAGCTAGGGCTAACGGGACTTTAAGCAGTGTGAGGATCCCGCATCGCCACGTACGTGATCGACGGCGCCGAACTTGGTGCACTCGGAGCGCATGTCGTCCTCGAGCTCGTCGAAGAACGATGCTGCGTGGGGCTGCGCGTCGAGTGGGTTCCATACGCGCTTAAGTACGACTGACTTGGACGGCAGGTCCAGCTGCGCGCTGTCGCTGCGAGAGTCGGCGGCTGCCGCTTGCGTCTCAGTCACAGCAGTTGAATGCGCACTTGAGCCCTCGCTGGCAGCAGCCTCACTCAGGTCGCCTGCGTGGGTATCCTGCGCGCTCTCGAGCACGAACAAACGCTCGGGTTCAGGCTGCGACGCGTCCTTTGAGTGGCTCGGAGGCGGCTCTGCAGCGGTCTTGGGCTTGAACTCCGCCGCCGCAGCGCTGCACACACAAGCAACCGCACCTGTCGTCAGGCCCCGAGCCTCTCGCACCCACGGGGGTAAACACCCAACACCGCATGTCTGCGACTAAGTACGGTACGTGATCAGGACGCCGGGTTTGATCTCAAAGTGGTTGAGCTGGCCGCGTCCGCCGGTGCCCGCAAGAGAAGAGCGTGAATGACCATCACTCTCGCTCCACTCACACGCAGCACAGAGAGCGGCGAGCACGCGCAGCCTCTGCGGCGCACACACGCGCCGCCATTACCCGCTCGATCGCTTTCAGCATCGCCGC
>SMMQ01003014.1:14787-31090 GCA_008271595.1 [Pythium] brassicae (nom. inval.) | reverse complement strand
CAGCGCAACTCGTGGATCTTCGAGAATCGCCAACCTACCATCCTCACCGCTCAAGTGCTCAAGATATACACGTCTTTCGCGGCCCATGTACGCTATATGCGGCGGGCCAACTGCATCGACCGTGCCCAACTCGAGAGAATCGTCACGACACTCTGCCGCGGCGCAAGTGGTGGTGCTATCTTCGACCAGTATCCCCGCCTCCTCGCGACAAGATCAGTCACCACCATCATCCCTGTCGAGACCATCCGTCGCGTTTTCCAGACTNACCGGCCCGTAGACTCACACCTAGCTGTATTTATCGAGTCTTCGGCAGATGAGAACCAAAGGCTAATCCGTCAATCGAGCCGCCTTTTCTCTCACCCTGTTTGCTAGTTCTGTAGTATCCTCATGTTGGCACCGCCCAGGCTTCTTTCGCGGACCGCCACAGCTTCTCCAGTCGCGCCATCGCCTCGACCTCCAAGTACACCATCGCATCGACGCCTGGGATCGTTTTGCCTTCATCGTCTCGATCCAACTCGCTGATCTCCTGAAACACGACGACGCCGTCCAGCACCGACACCTGCGAGTTCGACACTCGCAACGGACGCGATCCAAAGTCTGCATTGAGACTTCCGAGCCCCAGCCAGGACGAGAACAGCACGTCCGAGCCGAAGAAGAACTTGGTCGCCGCTGATACGCGAGTCGGCCCGTGGGATTCGAGGAACTCGATCGAGTCGCGCATGAACGCGTCGTCCTGGCGCTGGATCGACTGGCGGATCTTCTGCGCGACGTGGGCGAGTTGCTGTTGCTGCTGCGGGATCGAAGCACTCGGGTCTGTGAGGTCGGCCGCCGCGAGACACGAAAACGCAGTAAACACGACATTGCCGGCGTAGTGAGCTGGCAGCGGAGGCTGCAGTCGCCGGCGTCCGTTCACTGCTGTGCCGACGTTCACGTCGTTGCCGTGGCCGCGGGCTTGCGTTACCAGCAGCGTCAGCAACGCCGTCAGAGCGTCCGTGGTGCTGATGAAGCCTGGAGATCCGTCAGTATCCGGATGATTCAGCCCTTTCGTGACAAACAACTTGAGCGCATTGAGATCGTCGCTGCGCACTCGAAAGGCTCGCATTGTGGTCGCCAGTCGAGACGACAGCGGCGCTACAGGGGATACTGCATGCGTTCCCACATGCGTCCAGTTGACAATGTACTCAGGATGGGCAAATTCCACCGGCCGGCCACGCGCGAAGAGCAGGCTGCGATCATGGCAGATCGTCGGTCGCTCCGACGTCCCCACACGACGGTAGTGCATCCCCCACTGCGTCACAAATGCAAAGCACGCCTCTGCGTCAAAGACGCAATGGTTGACGTTCACGCCGATCACGAGCCCGCCGTCTCGCAGTGGCGTGCACTTGACAGCGAGCAGTGCGCGGGAGTCCCGATGTGGCGTGAGCGAGTACTCGAGCGTAGCGAGCACATCGCTCGTGCTCTTTGTCGAGTCAGTCGGGACGATGCGAAGAACGCGATCTGCTGCACGCGACGGATCGGTTGGCTGCTCGTGCAGCCTCAGCAACTCTGGGATGTCGTGGGATTGGCGAGCTCGGATGTTGATCGCCGCTGTTGCGGGTTCAACGCACATTTCTCCGTCGAGGAAGAGCGGATAGTCATGGCGAAGCAGCTCCTCGAACGATCGCTCGAGTTGATCGAGGTCGTACGCGCCAGCGCTGGTGCAGTCGGTGGCGACAGCGTCGGCGCTGAGTGGTGGGAACACGTAGAGCATACGGAACGAGTACGCGTTCATGCGCATGTCCATCACGTTGAGGCGGAGCGTCCAGTCCGAGTTCGACGTCGAGCTTGACGGTGCGTCGATGGTTTTATCGGACTCAGTTCTGCTCGGCGCTGCTGATACTGGGTCGGTTGTCGCTGAAGTCGTTGGCATCGCCGCGGTGTTTGTACGAGTGGGTGGGGGCTTGTCGGAGAAAGAGAGAATGTGAGCGTCGCTTGCAGGTACCGACCAGACTGTCTGGTCTCTGGAAGGCGAGAAGCAGCAGAGACTGAGCGGCGGCGTCCATCCGGTTTGGAACGTTATCGGCGAGACGAAGAAACATCCACACTCTCCGGATCCCGAGCTGCTGCATCCACACGGTGTGTCGAGCATGATGGTTCTCTTGGCCTCGTCAGGCTCTGGAGCGAGAGCCACAGTCCCAGGAGTTTTTGTATGCGATCGCGTGCTGCGTTTGACTTGGACGACTGTGTTGGAACTCTGAATTGTGGACATCTGAATCATATCGCTGATACACTGGAGAGTGATGTGACGGACTCTGGAGGTCGTGCTTGAAGCGATAGGCGTCAGTCAAGTGCCAGGGCACCTTACGATACTCCAGCGAGTACGAAGCGAGAACGCGACCACCACACCCTGGCTCTCGTGAACCTTCGACATTCATACGTTGCAAAAACCCACTCGCCTCACATTCTCACATGGGCGCTGGACATACAGTATATCAACACACAGAGTGGCTGCTAACGCTCGGGCGGCGTGTTCTCGCCGTCGTAGCCGGTGATCTGGAGGTGCCTGATCCCTCCGGGTCTCGCCGCGAACTCGAATATCAGCGACGTGACCAAGGGGTCCAGGCGGTCAAAGTCGACAACGGCGACTCCGCCTCCGCCTCCGCCTCCTCCTGTCGTCGTCGCCTGGCGCGCTCGCTTCCGAGGCGGCTCCGCGGACGCCGACGCGCTGAAGTGGCGCACCACGCTCAGGAACGCGCACTTCTGCGACGGATCCAGCGGCCGGTCCGGCAGCTTCATCCCGTTCGTGGCCATCAACTGCGGTTCGAACTCCTCAAAGATGTAGTCGACCACACTGAAGCTCAGGTACTCGAGCGTGCGGTTCGATGCGAGCATCCGGGTGACCGCCGCGAGGAAGCGTCCATCGATGGCGTCGAACCGCGCCTCGAACAGCACCAGGTTCCGGAGCGTCTTTGCGACTCGAGACGCCGGGTCCTGGAGCGCGCGGATGAAGCGGCCGGCCGGGCGGCCGTCGTAATGGTAAGCATACTCCTCCGTGAAGAACCCGTCGAGAGCGAGGCTCTCGATCTTGCAGCGCCCGCTCTCGTACGCGTCGATGAACACGTCGTCGACTTCCTCCGCCGTGCGTCTGAGCCCGAGCGCGACGAGGTTCGGACACGCCCGCACGATCTGCGCGATGTCGTCGTTCGTGACCTCGGCCTTGATCTCCAGGTTCAGCAGCTTCGGGCCGGCGAACGTGACGAGCGGGAGCAGTACCATGCTCTCGTAGTGGCCGAGCTTGAGCGACGTGATCGAGCCGGTGTACCCGATCGCGAGCGACGAGTCGGACGTGAGCGACAGGTCAAAGTGCTCTACACCAGTGCGAGCCACGACGCAGTGGCCGTAGTACGGCACGACGATGTCGATCCAGTCGCTGCCGCTCGCGTCCCGCATCACGCGGAACCGCCCGCCCTGCGGCAACACAAACGCGTCCGTCGCCTGCTCGTTCGGGCCGTCCAGCGGCTTGACCACGACCGGCGTCCCGGCCCGCACGACAGCGAACCCGAGGTCCCGGTCCTCCTCGTCCTCGTCGTCGATGATCTCCACGTACACTGGCGCGCGTGCGACTGGGGACTGCGCGGGCGCTGGTAGCGCCGCTGCGGCCCGCCCGCCTCGCCCTCGGCCGCCTCGCCCCCGTCCAATTCCTCGTACAAAGAGGGGGCCGCGGCTTGGCGCCGTCGGGACCACAGTGACCATCGTCGTGTCCAGCAGGGCCTTCGCCGGGTTCCTCGCGCCGAGCACGCGCGCGATCCCGGCGGCGTCGTCCTTGGCAAAGCCGATGTCGATCTCGAGGCGCGTGACGCTCGAGGCCGCCGCGTCCTTGCTGAAGAGCGCGTACGTGAGCCACTTGAGGAGCCGCTCGCCGCCCTCGGGCGACGCCAGCGGGCAGCTCAGCCACATCGTCACGGTGCGCAGGTCCCGCGTGACGGAGAACGCCGACAGCGCGGCTCCGAGCTGGCGCAGCCGCGCGCGCTCGCTCCGAGATGCCGCGTTCGGGCTGCTACGGTAGTCTGTGAGCTGCAGAGTCCGGCCGGCGGCGGCCGGCAGGCGGCGCTTGACGCCCAGCAACGCGCGCAGCGAGGCCGCGTCGACGATGCCGCGGAGCACGGGCGCGAGCTCGGAGATCGGCGTCGTCATGAACCACGAGCCGGGCCCGAGGTCGAGGCTGTCGTAGCTCCCGACGCCGAGCGCCAGAAGCTCTGCGAGCGCGGTCGAGACGCCCCGCGGGTGCGCAGGCAGCTCGTCGACGTCCATCACTTGCACCGACGCGAGCGTGAACGGGAATCGGAACCGCCAGTGCGGGTCGCTGGCGTCTCGCGGCGCTGCGGCAGCGGCGGCGGCGCTCGAGCGCTCGAGCAGCAACCGCGCGAGGTCTCCGATCGAGCGCAGGTACAGCGCAGCGTCGGCCCCTGGCGGCTTGTGCTTCATGGTGAACGTGAACTTGAGCGCGAGCGGCGCCTGCTCGCGGAGCCGCCGCCGCGCGGCCGGAGCGAGCGCGCTGTAGACCTCGTGCATCGCGGCGCGGAACGCGGGGCTCGCTGCGCGCTCATCGAACGCAAAGTAGACCGCCGCCAGCTCGACGACGTCTGCGCCTCTGTCTTTGTTCGCCTGCGGCCCGATGACGTCGTGGCCGAGCGTGACGAGCAGCGAGCGCTCGGCCGCTCGATGGTCGCGGCGCGCGGAGGCGGCCGGTGGCGAGTGCTGTAAAACATACGGCGGCAGCACGGGCGGGCGGGGCCACTCGTCGCTCGTCGACTGGAGCGTCTTGAGCGCGTCCGCGAGCGAAACCTGCTCCGCGACCACGAGCGTCTGCACCAGCTCCGCGAGTTCGCGGCACCGGCGGACAAACTCGCGCCACGCAGCTGGCGGCAGGTGGGGGAAGCGCGTGCGGTAGCCGAGCATGATGTCAAAGTGGCTCGAGGGCTGAGCGGCCTTGAGCTGCGCGTGCCAGGGCGCGAGCAGCAGGCGCCATCGCGCGACGCCGAGCGTCATGGTGGTTGATCGATCTCTTGTCACGTCTTCTTCCGACGGTCGCGAGAAGATTTCAATAGTAAAACCAAGTGAATTTGGAGCCGCAGCAGCTTCATGTACACCAAGTATCACAAGCACGCCACGAAGCCGCAGTTAGGAGGCGGTCATGGTCGACGCAGTGCGCACGCACTCGACGTCACTACGAACGCCTGGTGCTTTCCGTCCACCAGCAGTGCACAGAGACCATCGACCACCTCCTCACCGTCCTCACTGTCCTCAATGACCGCAGGGAATCTGCGCGCGCTGTTCCGAACGGCAAAGCCGCACAATCATTTCGGGATCTCCGAGCGCTCGTCGAAGTGCTCTCGGAGCGTCGCGGTCTCTCTCGCGCTGCCATTCGCCCACTTGCGCCGCGCAGCTCAATCGCTTCCAAGCAGCCTCAGTTAGCACTCGTCAGTATCCCCACCACCCTTTACCAGCTACTAGCACTATGACGACGACGTCTCCAGCCCACCACCTGCTGCCGCTCTCCCCCATGGACGCGGTCATGAGCTGCTTCGGCCTCACGGTGCTCTACATCTTCCCGCCGCCGCCCCCAGCAACCGCCCCGTTCGACCTCGAGCACCTGCACGACGCGCTCTGCGCACTCGCGGAGACCGAGTACCGCGAGCTGCTCGGCGAGCTCCACGTCCACCCCACGACGGGCGTCGTGAGCGTCAAGCAGTCCCCCGAGGTGCTCGTTCCCGGAGCTGCGCGCCGGGCCATCGCGTTCGAGAAAGTCCTGGCGGCTGCTGACGTCGCGACCGACGACGCCATGCGCTCGCTCTCCCAGCGCTTCATGCCCGCGCGCGCGCCGACCGAGCTCTTCGCGGTGAAAGCGACGCTGCTGAGCGACGGCGGCCTCGCGCTCGGGCTCAACATGACGCACACAATGTTCGACGGCGAAGCGCTGTTCACGTTCGTGAAGGTCTGGGGCGAGTTCTACCGCGGAGTCGGCCCGGCCGAGCGCACGGTCGTGACGCACGACCGCCAGCTGCTCGCTGCGAGAGGCACGGGCGCGCGGCTGCCGCACCCCGAGTTCAAGCAGCGAGCCCCGATGCCGCCCCCGGCTTCTCCAGTGGACGCCTCAGAGGCGACAGCAGCGACCCCAGCGCAGCGCGTGTTCCACGTCACCCCTGAGCAGCTGCAGCGCATCAAGGCCGTCGCGACAGGGACGCCGCAGGCGGGCGAGTACGTGAGCACGATCGACGGGCTCACGGCGCTGCTGCTGCTGCTGATCACGCAGGCGCGCGGGCACGGCCAGGGCGTCCGCTTCACGACCGGCGTGAACGGCCGCCAGCGCTTCAGCCCGCCGCTGCCGCCAAACTACGCGGGGAACGTGATCTTCAACGCGCTCTCGACGTACGACGCGCATGAGGTCGCGGCTGTGAGCGACGCCGCGGTCCAGCTGGTCGCGCGCCGCGTGCGCGCGTCGATCGTGCGCCGCGACGACGAATTCATGCGCGACGCGATCGAGTTCGTGGCCGCGCACGAGAACCTCTCGGACGTGCTCGTGGGCACGGACTTTTACTTTGGGCCGGACCTGATGCTCACGTCGTGGGTCAACTTTGGCATGTACGACGCCGACTTTGGCTCCAAGCCGTGGTACGTCGGAGTCCCGGAGCTCGTGCACGTCGACGGCATGGTGATTGTCATGGAGGGCATCCGCGGTGCGACAGGGGTCGACGTCGTCGTGATGCTCGAGGCCACCGCGCTGGCGAAGCTGGCGGACCTGTGGGAAAAGGCTCCGATCTGGGGTTAGTTTGCTGCAGCAGGTCGACTAACCCTCGCACCAGCAGCTCGGTGCTGACGTCGTTCAGACTGAGCCGGCCAGGCTTCTTGAGGAACGCAGGCAATGATAGGGAACTTAAAGGTCATCACTGACGTGCAGTGTCGTTTTTTTATACACTGGGAGTACTTTTAGTACTAGTATATGGATCCCGGGCCTGTCTGTCGTTAACATGGTTGCGCCGGAATGAAGCAACGGGGTGTCAATATTCGAGATCCTCGCAGATGGCGACAGTGGAGTTCGCATGCCCAAAGGCGATACCGTGATTGGAAGCCACTCGACAGGTCCTTCGGAGTCGGGCTCGGCGTGCACGTCGTCATCGTTGCCGTCGTGAGCTCACTAGTAGCCGACAGAGGCGTCGTACTCAAGTACTCGGAGCACTCGTTCTACACCGTCAAGAGCGCACGGGCGCCATCCCACACCAGAGATCGAGCACGTGATATTTTGGCGTTGCTCTGGAAGACCACAGCGCAGCCCTTGGCGCGACACAACGCGCGAGAGCGTCACGATTCTCCTGACACATAAACAACAACACCATGTTGTTTTTGAGTGAGCGCTTCAATGACATGTTCTCGTCGTGCCATGCACTTGATCGCGTCTGTAACAAGCCACCGAGCGGTGGTCTGAGGATAGGAAGACGATGAAATGGCGTTGGAGATTGCAAGTTTCAATGTCGATCGCGCTGGAAAGATGTGTGGGATACTGTACTGACTGAACACGACATCAGGATCAGGAGAGGTGAGTGGTGGGGTTGGAGGGCGTGGGGAGGAGATTCGTGGGATCAAGTTCGCTGGTTAAGAGTAATCTATTATTTTCGATAGGAATCTATTTATTGGAAAAATGCGAGTGGACAAATAAGTACAGATGCCTTATTACCTACAACAGGAATTCTGTTTTCGAACTTGAAACCAATGAACTTTGAAGGATGGATTGAGTTGCTCGATGTGATGCGTCTCGAAAGCTTTGCGTGTGAAGCCCTCGGCTCCGAGTGTTCGCTTGTTACATCTGCATGGCGAGCGCGGCGAGCGCAAGCGTGGTCGTCAGGACCAGCGACGAGGTTGACGGCATCGCGCTCGAGTCATTCTTTCCAACTGGGAAGATGCCTGTCAACGAAGACGAGCCCGAGGGTGAGGGTGAGGGTGAGGGTGAGGGCGAGGGTGCGTCGCTGTCGCTACTCGAGGGCGATGGAGTACGCAGCATCGGGCTCGCAGAACTTGACGACGGACTCCGCGTCGTCGGCGTCGGCGTGCGAGTCGTCGAGGTCGAACTCGACGGCACTTTCGTCGTCGCAGTCGGCGTCAAGGCGTCGGCGCACTCGTTTACGCCGAGCGTCACGATCTGCTTGATGTTGACACCAGTTGCCGTGCACGACGGGTACTTGTCGACATTGCTCTTGATCTGGGCGACACACGCCGCGTCGCTGCAGATTTGCGCCGAGACCGCCGTCGACGACGCCGGGTCCTCGTATACACTGTACTTGCTGCACGCGGGCGACTCTCGATTGCTCTGGTTGATCGCTTCGATCGTGAGCAGCTCCACATATGTGCACTCAGCCGCATCTACAGCGTCGAGAACAACAGTGGCGACGAAGAGAATGGCGGCGGCGACAGTGGCGGTCTTCATTGCGAGCTGGTGCGGTCGGGAAGGCGGCGAATTGCAAAGTGAGTGATGACATCGGTGGCAGCAGCGATGGCTGCACAACAACCGTGCAGTGGCGGTAGCAAGCTCGTGGTGTCAGCAGCGAAGAGGATAACGTGGGACTGGATCCCAGCAGCTGAACGAAGACCAGGATGTCCGGCGACGAACCCACTCGTTCTGCCTGAACAATATCCGATAACTCGTACACATAATTGAGACTTGCAAGTTGACCTTCACTGTCAATTAACACTAGTTCACTCACTTCAACAGTAGAAATTTGGGCGGAAACAGCTTCTGGCGTATGTGGCAAACATTGTTCCGCTGTACTCTTGTGTCGTGTTACTCGTACCATAATCTACTCCTTCCTGCCCTCCTCCACCTTTGTTCACCGTCACACACTCGGTCATTCACCCGCCACACGTGGCGCCTACGCGGACGTCGCAGTGCAGTCCTTACCGACCGACCCGTCGAGCGGGATGTACCAGCAGTGCTTGGTCGCGACACCACCGACCTTGGCCGAGCCGATCGTCTCCGCCATCGTCCACTTGCTGTCCGCCGTGTGGTACTGGATCCGGAGCCACTCCTTCGACGCCGTGACCGAGAAGAAGCCGTACTCGCGACCGCCGTAGACCCACTTGTTGACCATGTACTCGGCCGCGTACCCCGGGATGCCGCTCGCCGACTCCTTGATGATGCCGCCGCCGGCGCCATTCTCGACAAAGTGCACGCCGAGGCTCTCCGAGTAGTCGTGCTTCTCGCCGTGCGTATGGCCGTTCATCCAGAGGTGCACGCCGCTGCCCTTGAGGATGTCGAACCACGTCTTCATGCCCGCCGGCGCGTAGTGGTTGTACGGCGAGTAGTGGCTGTTCACGATCTTCCACGTCGCGGTCGACGCCTTCACCTTGGCCGCGAGCTGCTTGCGCGAGTCGTCGCCCCACGCCGTGAACTTGGCAAAGCACGCGTTGTAGGCGTCCAGGTCACCGCCCGTGCAGTAGGGCTTGCCCGGCGAGATGTTGTTGCACTCGTCGTCGTCGCCGTCCGCGTAGCCGTAGCACTGGCAGCAGATCTGCAGCGCGCCGTGCGTGTCGGCGTCGTTCGTGTCGACGTTGAAGATGTCGATGCTCACGCCCGAGGCCGCGTCCTTGATCGAGTAGACGTAGAAGTGGTCCTCGAGGACCCAGCGGTTGCCGAACTCGCTCTTGTACTTGGCCTGCCAGTCGAACTTGTTGTCGATCGCCGCGAGCAGCTCGGCCTTGGAGTTGCACTTGGCCATCTCGCCGTTCGACGAGCAGACAAAGCTCGAGCCGCCGTAGTCGTGGTTGCCCAGCACGTTGACCCACGGGATGTTCTTGAGGTTCTCGCCCACAAACTTGTTCTCAAACGTCTGCGTGAAGCGGTACTTGGCGTCCGTGGCGCCGTTGATGCCCGACCAATAAAAGTTGTCGCCGTGGCTCAGCACCGCCTTGGGCTTCACGTCGGCCGCGCCGGCCTGGATGTTCATGAGCTTGGCCACGACATCCTCGGCGATCACGTCAAAGTCCGTGTAGTCGGTCGCCTTCTTGCAGCACGAGCCCTTCTCGACAGTCGTGCCCCAGTCGCCGATTGCGAACGCCGCGAGCGAGTACGTCGCCTTGGTCGGGTCCGACGTGATCTTGCTCGCCGAGCTCAGGCTCGAGTTCGAGCCGCTGCTGCCCGTCGGGTTCTTCGCGGACGCCTTGCCGCCGCTGTTGGTGCCAGAGCTCCCGCCGCTGCCGCCAGACGTCGAGTTGCCCGACGCCGCGTTGTCGCCCGACGCTGTCGAACTGTCGCTCGAGCCCTTCGAGACGACGACGGCGACGCCGGCACCGACGGCCGCGAGCACGACGATGGCGCCGATCATGATCAGGCGCTTGCGCTTGCTCATGCTGGGCGACTTGCTGTCTCGGGAGAGAACAGTGACGGAGCTCGAACGTGAACGATCCATGTCGAGACGAGGAAGCTTCGAGAGAGAAGCTGGCTGGAGAGAGTGCGACGGTGGTGAGGGCGAGCACGAGCGTGTCGGTCCTGCAGCGACGGTCTCTTTCTTGGAAGAATTGAACTGGTGGTGCGGACCTGGCGGACTGTCGAGTGCGTCGTGAGATGGCAAGTGAGGCGGGGAGGGAACACACACGGCGCTCACTCGCTCTGTCACGCGGGGCGTGTGGACCGGCTCGGATGTCGACTGTTGTCGACGATCGTGTCTGTGATGACGACTGCTCAAAAACACGGTGCAAATTTTGCAGACCAGCGTGTTTTGATATTTCTTCTGTGAGAATCCGGTAGTTGGCATCATTTCATATCACCCACTTTTGATACTACCGAGTCAGACAGTGGATTCTCATCGTCCTTGTCCTGAAACCCTCGAGTGGCGCCCGGCTCGTCGTCGTCCGCTCGCCAAGTGGACTGAGCGACAATTTTCACTTCTGGAAGCACTTTTGGAATGGCCTTTCAGATGAACAAACGTGCTGCAATGGCATCCCAGTATGGCGCTCGGGTTGTCAAGCAGCAGCAACCAACACACACACACAACTCAACCAACGCTTCGTTGTCTGCTTCAGCGCTCACACACGGAGCCACGCGTCGCTCCGGAAGAGCATCCAAGTGTGGTCGTTCGTGCGCCTCCGCGGACGAAAAGCTCGTCAGATCACTGCGAATCAGCGCCACGCCACACGCGCCGGACCTCGCTCGCTCGCTCTCGGGTTCTGTCGCGCGTTGTGTCCACTTGCTCTATCGCCAGCGCGTTCCTTCAACTCCACGATCTCCCTGATCTCCACGCTCAAGGCGGGACCAAGTGGGTCTCTTAATCAGCCGACAAGGTCCAGCGGGTCCTTGGGTGGTGCTTGAAGGTCTCTGGTGCACTGGAACCACAGAGCAGCAAGCTGAGCAGCAACGACTCCACCCAGCAGCACTCAAAGCCAGTGCTTCAAATCAGAGGGTCACATTCATTTCATGAACTGCATGCCCACGGGAGAGCAGGTACCAGTTCGATCACCACGCTGCGAACGCTCATCAGGCTCGGCGGCTACTTGCAGCTCTTGCCGACCGCGCCGTCCACCGGGATGTACCAGCAATGGTGCGCCGCGACGCCGCCGATCGTCGAGGCCTTGAACTCGTCCGCGATGCTCCACTTGTCGTCGAACGTGAGGAAGCGCACGCGCAGCCACTCCTTCGACGCCGTGAGCTCAAAGAAGCCGTAGTCGTGGTTCGCGTACGTCCAGAGGCTCTTGACGTACGTCACGTACGGCGGGATGCCGCTCGCGGCCTCGTTCAGTATGCCGCCGCCGGCGCCGTTCTCGATAAAGTGCAGCCCGAGCTCGGCCGCGTGGTCGTGCTTCTCGCCGTGCGTGTGGCCGTTCATCCAGAGTTGCACGCCGTCGAGGCCCTTGAGCAGGTCCTTCCACATTGGCTGTCGGTCCGCGGCGTAGTGGTTGTACGGCGAGTAGTGCGCGTTCACGATCTTCCACGTCGCCTTGGAGGCCTTGACCTTGGCCGCGAGCTGCGTGCGCGAGTCCTCGCCCCAGGCGTTCAGCTGCTTCATGCACGCGTCGTACATGTCCGTCTTGCCCGCAGCGCAGAACGCGTCGCCGCGCGCGACGTTCTTGCACTTGCCGTCGTCGCCGCCCGCGTACGCGTAGCACTGGCAGCAGATCTGCTGCGCGCCGTGCGAGTCCGCGTCGTTCGTGTCGAGGTTGAAGATGTCGACGCTCACGCCGGACGCGTCGTCCTTGATCGAGTGCACGAAGAAGTGGTCCGAGAGCACCCAGCGGTTGCTGTTCGGGCTCTTGTACTCGGCCTGGAGCGCGAACTTGGTCTTGAGCCCGGCCACAATCGCTGCGCTGTCGGCGCACCCGCCCTCGCAGATGAAGCTCGCGCCGCCGTAGTCGTGGTTGCCCATGACGTTCACCCACGGCACGTCAAGCAGCGCCGGGTTGTTGAACTTGGACTCGAACGTGTTGGAGAACCGGTACGCCTGGTCTGTCTGGCTGTTGATGCCCGTCCAGTAAAAGTTGTCACTGTGGCAGCAGCAAGGCAGCATGTGAGAAGAGCAGGGCGGGTGATGCAGGGCGGTGATGATGCAATCAACACGCAACGCACCCGTGGCCGATCACGACCTTGGGCTTGGGCTTGGCCGCCGCGGCCGCGAGCCCCATGAGCACGCCCACCGCCTCCTCGGCGTTCTTGTCGACGTTCGTGGGGTCATGGTCCGTCCGGCGCTTGCAGCACGAGTCGCGCGCGATCGTCGTGCCCCAGTCGCCGATCGCGTACGCCGCCAGCGAGTACGTAGCTGCGATCCCAGCGTCCCAGGCACCCGTGAGGTGTTAGGTCACACACACACACACACACACCAAGCAGCACCGTAGAGAGCAGTAGGAGCCAAGAGCGCACCTTTCGTCGGGTCCGACGTGATGCCCTTTGTCGTCTCGTTCGCGGACGACGAGCTGTTCGACTTGCTCGTCGAGCTGGACGACGACGACGAGCCGCCGCTCTTGCCGTCGCGGTTCTCGCTGCCGCTGCTGTTGGACACGTCCTCCGAGTCGCCCGTCGTCTTCCATACCACGATGCCCACGACAGCGCCGACGATCGCGCAGATCACGACGACTGCCCCGATGATCAGCGCCTTGCGCTTCACGGGAGGCGCCATTGGGCCAAGAGGAACTGCTGCTACTGCTGACTGCTGGAGCTTCTTGGGGGACGGAACGCGAACTTGCGCAGGCGAAGGCAGGTTCGCGAATGGGAGAGCCGATGATGGCCATGATTTTTTTGTGGTGGTCCGGTTTTGATAGGCGAGTGGGTTCAACTTCGAATATCATGAGGGATCCAATACTGATCGCAAGTGAAAAGGAGATCTGATGTCGAATCCACAGTATCTTTGGGTGTGGCGATTTTCCCCAAAAATCATGTACGAAATTCGCAAATATCGACGAAAATCTCACGACTTCCAACTATCATCGTCGTTCCTGCTGATCCTGTTCACTCTTTCTCTCTCTCTTCATTCGACACTTCAACGCGTCGCCCTCTGCCGCACGTGTCACCCAGGCACGGAGATAAGACGTCCAAGTGACTTCGCGTATGCTCAGAAGCTGTCGCTGTCGCCTCCATCCTTCCTCTCCCAGACGCGTGATCCGCCCTCTGGCGCCTCTGGCGGCGGCGCCTCCTCAGCGCGCGTGGTTGTGCATGTCGAGCGACATGAGGCTCGCGACGAACGTCATCATCATCTTCGGCTTGACCTCGACAATGTCCTCGTACGTGAGGAACACGGCCGCGCCGATCTTCTGCGCGCAGCTGATCGCGTACTTGGCGTTCCCGGCCTTCTCGTCCTCCGTCGTGCCCGGCGCCACCTGCTCCCAGTTCACAGCGCGCGGCTCCACTGCGTGCACGAGGTCGAGCAGGTAGCGCGCGTCCGAGAGCGTCGTGTCGCGGAACGCCACGATCTGGCTCTGGAGGCGCCCGCCAGTGCGCACTTTGGCGTTCGCCCAATCGATCACGTCCTTGTCGGTGATCTCGGCGCCGCCCTTCGCGAGCTCGCTCAAAAGCTTCAGCTGCTGGTACCGCATGCTCTGCCAGATGACCGACAGGATCAGCTTCTTGGCGCCTTCAAAGATGTCGGCGCCGCCAATGTTCACGAGCGAGAACTTGAGCTGCTTGCCGAGCACGACGCAGTAGTTGCAGTTCTCCACCTGCTTGAACTTGTTGGGCGCCACGAGGTTCACTTTCTGCCACGACACGATGCCCTTCTCGATCTTTTCAAACACCTTGAGCAGGTTGATGCCGTCGCGCACGTCCGAGAAGAGGTGGTTGATGTACACGCCGTCGATCGCGAGCGAGTTGATCCACATCCGGAACACGCGCTCCTCGCGCGTGTCGCCCACGTCGTCGTACAGAATCTCCTCGAGCTGCTTCAGCTCTTCCTCGATCACGTCGAGCGCCGGGCACGTGTTGAACAGCTGTGCGACGAACGACATGTTGAGCTTCGGGTTCCCGCTCGTGATGTCGCGCGGCTTGATGAACGTCTCAACCTCGAGCCGCCGCGCGTTGCGGATCACGTGCGCCGCGCGCTCCTCGGCGCCGCTCTCGTGGCACAGGTCGCACTGCTCGGGCGCGATGTGGTGCAGCAGCACGCTGTACGCGGTCGCGTCCTGCAGGTCCGAGCTAAAGTTGTTGACAGTCTTCGGGTGGCCCGCCGCCTTGAGGTGGTAGTTGACCCAGCGCAGGAGGATCTGGTCCGGCGGCAGCTTCATGAACTCTTCGAGCGACTCGCCCTCGCGCAGCAGCCGCATGAGCTCCGGGTGGTTCTTCAGGTTGATCGTCGACGTCAGCTGGATCTTGATGATCTGCCACACAAGGCCGAGCACGAGGATCGGCTTGCCCTCGAGCAGGTCAGCCGGCCCGATGTTCACGACGCTACAGCCGATGCTCTTGGCCGCGTTGATCGACAGGTTGTGGTTCTCCGTCTTCTCGTAAATATTGAGCTCCTTCGCCTTGCGCTTCAGGTTCACGGCGCGCACGTCGATCGTCTCGGGCACGGCCGCGTTGATGAGCTTGCAGAGCAGCACGCCGTCGGCGACCGAGCCGAAGAGCCCGTCGACCGGGTTCATCGGCAGCAGCGGCGCCACGTCCCGGTCGTGCTGCAGCGTGTTGTTGATGTGCTCTGTGAACGCCGCAGTCTCCTCCTCCGAGTACGAGTGCACGCCACCCGCTGAGCCCTTCACCTCGTGGATCGTCACGTTTGCATTGTACATCGCGACAGCGCTCGCGCGGCGCTGCAGCACGCCGATCGTGTGCGAGTCGAGCGAAGCGTCAGGCTTGGCCGGCGAGCGCGGGGGCGACCGCTGACCGCTCGGCTGCGGCGGCAGGCTCGGCCGAGGCGCGGACGCAGTGCTCTCGGCGGCCGGCGGCCACTGCGAGCGCTTTGGGGACGAACTGCCAGCAGCGGCCGCGGCGGTGGTTGGCGCTGGCGACGGGTTCGCTGGCCACTGCGGCGGCTTCGTCGGGCTCGCGGTGGGTTGCCCAGCGGGCGCCCACTGCGGGGCTTTTGGCACCGGACTCGAGCTCGGCTTAGACGGCCCCGCCGGCGGCCACTGCGGCTTCGGGGTCGGCGACGGCGCCTCGTGCGTGGGAGCCGCAGCAGCCGGCGGCCACTGAGGCTTCGCGGCGCTCTCCTTCGTCGGCGACGCCGGCGGCCACTGTGGCTTGCTCGCGTCTTTCGGAGGCGTCGTGCGCGGCCACTGCGCTGCCGGCTTTGGAGCAGCCGGAACAGGTGCCGGAGCAGCCGGAACTGGCGCCGCGGGCCCCGGCGGCCACTTGCCCTTCGGCGGCGCTGGAGCCGCAGCCTGCGCAGTCGTTGCAGCGCCAGTCGGCGGCCACTGCGTCTTTTGCGCGAACGCAGGGGACGCCGCCGTCCCCTGCGGCGGCTCCGCAGCTGGCGGCGCCGGATTCGCTCCCCAGGCCGCCTGCTTGGAAAAGAACGGGGTCGAGACCGCCGGAACCGTCTGCGGAGCCGCTGCCACAGGCGCGGGGGCGGGGGAGATCGCCACCTGACTCACGAGCGCGCTGGCATCGAGCGCAATGGCGCCGTTGCGAAAGTCGAAGAGCAGCTCGAGGAACTCCTGGAAGGCGATGCGCACGCCCGGGCGCTCGAGCGCGACCTGCTGGAGCATCGTGGCCACCTGCCCGGGCGTTACGTTCTCGCCGAGCTTCTGCAGCACCGTCGGGAGCTCGTCGAGCGCCACGGCGGCCGCGTAGTCGCGGTCGTGCTCTTTGAACACGCGCTTGAGCTCGTGGATCTCTTTCGGCGTGAACTTTTGCAGGAAC
>SMMQ01003013.1:5847-21523 GCA_008271595.1 [Pythium] brassicae (nom. inval.) | reverse complement strand
CAGCAGGGAGACCATGGTGTTGTCAAGAGAGGGTTTGTTCTTCCTGCGTTGAGATGGACGTTCACTAAAGGGTGCAGTAAATGTGCGGCGGTAGAAAACCTTTCTGAACTATAAAAAACTACAGGTGTTCTCTCAAAAAGGGAGCGGCTCCCGCCGATACCAACGCACGCATTGGTTGCATCGACTACGCAGAAACTGATCAAGTTGGGCACGATCCTCGTTTGTTAGGCTATTAGTGTCGTTGTTGGGCTGCCTGTGGCAGCAGCACCAGCAATGGTGGCGCCCGGCGGGTGCATACATCAAGGTGTGTAAGTGAACCCTTCCTTTGAGAGGTCGTCCTCAAATCAATTTTGACTTTTTTCTGACAAGTTGTATATTTGCCTGTAGCTAAAAAAGGAATCATATTTCAGCCTTTCAATTATCTGGTATCCGCTTCTCAGTGGTCAATGGAATAAAAATATTTGGCGTGCACGAATCATTCAAATACGAGGAAAGTATTACATAATCTTGCTCTAACCAAAGGAGGAGTACAGTCCATCACGATGAGCCCCCACTCCCACCCCACCCACCCGTTGTGGTCCGTCAGATCGTCGTCAGATCATCAGGACGCTTCGCTTCTCCACCGGTAGCCTTCCTGCCGAGCACGTTCGATAATGCTCCAAAAATCGATTTGTTCTCGAGATATACGACGAGTTAAATGGAGATACGTCAATATCAAGGCCAACAAGCCCCTTGAGACCTTCAATACCAGGAATACAGGCGATCGGTAATATATCATGTTATTCGTGAATGTCGACCTACAACATGCACAGGAACTGGGATTGTAAAGTTGTGTAAATTTGTGGGGCTGTATAAACAAGTTAATACGAAATTAGAGACAATACTTCATCTAGTTCAGTTGTGGGATCGTTCATTTGATAAAACTTGATCGTTTGGCGCCCTCGACAATGTAGTCCATATTTATAATGCTGGTCTTACAACCCAGACTTAATAGTTGTGGAATAATTCCCAAAATGTTGACCACTCCATATATCTAACAGGTATCTCCCATGTTTGAAACGCTCAACTATGTATCTTTTTGAAATCAATAATATACTAGAAGAAGTTTGCAATTATACCATTCGATCAGCGCGAACTCAAGCGTTGCAAACTTTGGGATGCACAACTACGGATTAAAAAATTTGTGGCTTCATGATGAGATGATTCGTTTCCCTGGCTTGAACCGTGTCATCCTGTAATGGGGCATGTCCTACACACACCAACATAACACAACAGCAACACGAGAAACACAAATGCTCCAGCTGCAAAGATGCCGATTGATCCAGTCAAAAGAACGCTCTCAGCAACAACTAACTCTCCGGCGTACATACTTGTGATTCGCCAGTATGCCTTCGCGTTCTACACTTCGGTGTATTTCACAGGCAACAGCACGAAGCGCGCCATCCGGCCGCGGGTGGCGTTGAGCCGCTTTGTCGACGTGCCGCTTACGACTAAGTTGACGACGAGGCGACAGGGCTTGACAGAAACGAAGATTCTGCAGCTGTGATCATCGGACTGCAGCGGGGTGCTCGCACTCCAGGCGCAGGGAGCTGCCAGAACCATCGCTGCGACCAAGTTCACAATCCTCTCAAGATTAG
The DNA here is from genome assembly GCA_008271595.1 of [Pythium] brassicae (nom. inval.). NCBI lineage: Eukaryota > Oomycota > Peronosporomycetes > Pythiales > Pythiaceae > Globisporangium > [Pythium] brassicae (nom. inval.). The sequence goes on along the minus strand of SMMQ01003013.1, from coordinate 19,886 downwards.
CTTAATACAACTGCTTTTCGTCGAGTCGTCATAGAAGACATGATCGGTACCTCGATCTATATACACGCAACACCAGTTGAAGTTACTGAAATTCATAACCTCTTGCAAATCGCTTGAACGCTGAGCTGTCCTTCTACCCGATCTGTCGCCGACAAGTCCAAGTAGTGACCCAGCACACGAGTATCTTGACGAATGCCCCCACAACTCCGCTGAACAGCAGACCAACATGCTCTTGCTCGAGGTCCTCTCAAAACAATGCGATGAGTCCGAAGTCGATCCACTTCGGCCGCGCTAAGCAGTTTACATCGTGTAGCGCGACTCACCTGCAAGTCCATTGATAAAACATCCCAAACACACGGACGATACATGGTCAGCAGCATCAATTATCGCGGTCCGCTCGTCTGCAGCAACACTTTTTGCGGCTGTACTACGAAGCTATCTGCCGAACGCTACGCAGTCGACGCAGACAGCCATCATGTTGGTGATTCAAGCAACCGCATTTTACACGTAAGCCGCTCGATCTGTTCACGGGAATATGCACCGACACCCGCGATCTTCACGACATTAGTTGCTCTATCGCCGACGTGTTTGCTTAAACCCTCATGTGCTGTAGCCTTTATCACCACTGCGACTACATCATTCGTTGTATTTCACAGCGACAGCATGCGAAGGCCTGCCCAAAACATAATGTGAGGCGAAGGCAGAACGCGTTGGCATTCAGGACCGGGTCGTGAGCCATCTTGAATTTGGATTACTTGTTTAAATACTCGACGGACTTCATTACGAGTCTCGCTAGCCAACTGATTGTCATTCCAGACAATAGATGCTCTACAGAGAGCGCGTCTATAAGTTGCTTGATATGCACCTGTTCAGGCGCACGCCGCAAGTCTTGTGCTGAGTTGAACAGCACTTGTCTCTATCGTGTCTCAGCATCGCGTATGTGGCGGTCGGTTTGCGGCCAGCCGTGTTTCTTTGTGTATGTTTTTTGGACGGTCCTGGTGTATATGTAGCAGAATATCCTAAAACTGGAAATCGAATACCTATCGTCGAAGTATAGCCCAGATTATTGAATGCGTATTTAAAGGACGACATTCGCCATTCATGCACAAAAACTGAACGAATACCTTTCAGAAATGATCAATTTTGCAAAAAAGATTGTCATAATGAAATTCAACAACTGCGAACTTAAGAACATCAATCATCGATCAGCGCAGTTAGTTTTGAAATCTCCCTGCATCCCTGTCAATCTCATTTACAAACCTACGAGCGGAGCTCTTTGTATGACCGTGTATCCACAAACGATCGATATGTTTTTACGGACGCGGACAGTGTGAGTCCTTCTGTGCGTAGTGTTCCAGAAGGGCGACAAAGAAGTCGTGAGATGCAAGCAGAGTGGTATGTCGATCTATCTGACTTTGGGCAGAGATGCAAGAGAGAGCAGCGCTTCAGCAACCAGCTGAAGTACTGCTCTCTCAGCTGTTTATTTGCGAGTGCGAGCAGTACGTTCCCCGTATGTGGGCTGTCCAAGACGTGTGTGTCTGAGGTGTTGAGGTGTAGTGATGGATGCGTACCAACATTGATGCTGCTGGTGCGTGCTCCGTAACCGCGTGCCGAGCTTAACCCCCCATTCCCCGATGTTCTGCCGCCTAGCATGCCAGGAATTTTGACATGTTGAACGTCCAAAATGTTCAAACAGGAATGGCTCAGATAAACCGTTTTTCATACAAATTCCAAGACTGCGGGATTTTGCACGATAACGGCCATGTCAAGGCTCTATTCCAAATGTACAGGGTTAGGTTGGCGATGTACATCGAAAGGCAACAGAGAGAGATAAGAAAAGACAATGAACAGAGGAGCGCAAACCGACCAATATTCACCAGTTTGGCCGCGCACGTCAGGCTGAGTCGACTCATTTTCAAAAAAAAACGCGCGAAGAGAGAAATCGAGCAACCGGCACGACGAACACGACAATATTGGAGGCGGCTCGCCAGGAGACACAACGCATGCGACAGGAGATGAGAATTTCTCTTGGATCATTGAGAGGTCTTGATCTCGCGAAACAGGTGCGCTGGGTGGAGCAATATCGAGCTTTACTTGAGGCAGAGAAAGTTGTCGCTCACGGCGAGAATAACAGGAGCGACGGCGAGCAAACAGCTGTAGGTGCTGAGAGCAAGACCGCGTCTTTGGTGGAAGACACATTCAACATTCAACCTGTTCGCGCGCGTCCAATGGGCAAGAACGCGGCGTACATTGCGGCGAGAAAAGCGGCGACGGCGGCGAAGGAGAAGACGGCACAGGCCGCGGCTGCAAAGAGGTGGCTGCCATGGCGAAGGCTACTACGGCCGTGAAGACGACAAAGGCGAAGGAGGTTGCTGGTGGGAAGGCGAAGTCGTCGAAGAAGGTAAGTGCGGCGGCGGCGAATGTGGCTACACCACGGAAGGGTAAGGCGCCAGAGATGGCTCCGTCGAAGGCGCCAGCGAAGGCGCCAGCGAAGGGGCCAGCGAATGTGGTAACACGGAAGGCGAATGTCGTGACGGCCAAGTTGAAGCAGACGGCAGCGATGGCGAAGGCAACTAAAGTGAAGGCTCCGTCAAAGGTACGATCAACCCCGCACGACGATGACGCAGGGCTCTCGTCGTCCGAGGACGACAGATTGAGCGAGGCGGAAAAGGACTCGGCGAGAGCGACGTCTGCGCAATCACCTGCGCGATAAACCCTGTCACTATGCGTAGCGAAACCGCGTGGCGTTTCCTTCCAGCAAACAACGACTTCGTGTCGACAACGAGCGCGCCCGTGAAGCAGCACCGGCGCGCGACGCTGCAGATTAATAGGCGTTTGTGGATGTTGATCGTCCAAAATGTGGTCGTTGCTCCAGTTGTACTGACAACATGTCAGGTCGTGCGGGAGGCAAGAAGCGACGAGCAAAGCCGCAGCAGCAGACAAAACTAGAAGCGGCTGCGCAAGGTGCCTCAGATGCACGCGCGGCAGCAATGGCACGGACTCGCGACGCGGCGGCAGCCGCAGAAGCTCGCACGACAAAAAATAGGGCTGAATCTCGCTGAGCCAGGACGCGGATCGCTGGCGATATGCGGAAAGAGCACGACACGAGACAAGCACGCTGCCCACGAGGAAGCATAGGGCTACTGTTGCGCCATCTACCCCACTGATGAGTACGAAAACGTCGTGAACACCTTGAACTCCACTGAGTCGATCGCTGCGGAGCACGAGGCGTTTGACTCCGATGAAGAAGGTGTCGGCGATGGGGTGTGGGTTGACCACGGGATCGTCCCGTGGTATCGACGGCGTGGAGAGCGAGGATGAGAAGCTCGTCGAGGAGGAGACGGCTTCACCTGCGCCGGGGACGCGTGGCGACACGCACTGGGATATGCTGACACGAGAGGGGCTGCTCTCGCTCGCTCAGGACAGCGACCGTGCCCGCGAGATGAGGACGGACGGCTGGGAGACTGGTGCGATCTCGTGTCAGACGTGGTGTATGTTCAACATGTGGAAACTGACCATGTTGTACTTGTGAAACATGCAGACCCTTCTGTCTTTACTGCCAACCTGCGCTACCATAGCCTCTCCAGCGGCGAGCCCGGGCCGACCTATGCTGTCTCCTGTCTTGCCGATTCACCGCTCGACCTCTTGTTCTTCTTTTTGCCGCAGTTGCTGTGGATGAAACTCGCAAGAGAGACCAACCGCTACTTCGTCCAGACAATGACGGCGCGTGTGGACAGAATGTTCGCAAACAAGGCCGTCAGAGACGAGCGAACACGTGACGAGATACTATTGCAGGAGTCGAGGGCGAAGGACGTCAAACAGAACGATATTATGATCATTATGGGGATTCTTGTCGCGCGGATACTGCCGCCCCGGTCTCGCCGATTCACCGATTACGGGGCGACGACAGCGGCTGGCGCGGTTCCCGGAGCCACCATCGGATGGTTCATGCCGCCCGGGCGATTCGAGCACATCTTCCGCAACTTGTACTTCTCCAATAGCGCCGATCTGCGTGCAGCAGACAACCGCGCATGGAAGCTGAGGAGTGTGATCGACGTGCTCCAGCGCACGTTCCGCCAGGGGTACAAGGACGCATAGGTACTCGCGTTTGACGAAGCGATGTGCCATCGCGAAGCAGGTACAGCAACACGCGCCAGTACCTCAACTACAAGCTCCATAACTGGGGCACCAAGGCCTTCATAACGAGCTGCGCCGAGTCGTATTATTGCCTGCGGTGCGTACCTGTGAGAGAACCGCCCGCGTCCGGCAGACGTCGACCGCAGGACGACACGCATCGGTGTGGTAAGGTTCTCCCTCTCCATGACAGCTGCAGTGTGGTGGGACAATCGTCCAGCTCAAGCTCTGGCGACGAGTGGGAACAGAGAGATGGAAATGTGCGGTGAGTGCACGCGCGAAATGGTTCAAGTCTCGCATGTTGGACTTTGCCAACCTGTACTGACGCACATGCTCTTGTCAACCGTGTGGCAGAACGTCGACTCTCTGGTGGTGAGAAACAGACCATTCCCTGCCCGACGTTAACCCTCGACTACCAGCGCTGGATGGGGGTGTCGACGTGCACGATCAGTTGGGGCTGCAGCCTACTCGCTGCAGCTCGCTGTCGTGTTCAAGAAGTTCTACAAAGGACACTTCCTGAGGCTCATCTATATGGCTCTAATGAACTGCTACATCTCGCATTGAGAGGCGAAAGAGCGTGCGGGGGAAAAAGCGATAGACCACGCGAAGTTCCTGCATGCTGCAGGTCCAGATGCTCGGTCTGACTACGGACGACTTCAGCGCCGCGGTGGGCGCAATTTCTTGTATGCTCGGTGGAGTGCTGGCTGACACGGCTGTTGTGGTGTACGTATAGGGTAGCGACTCAGGCACTCCATCCCCCCACACAATCGGCTTCGGGGAGCGCCTCCGGTACACGCCCCGGAGGAGTGGCCTGGCTGCTCGAAAACACACGGCATTGGACGCCGTCACCCTCTGTAGTGCAAGTACTGCAGCATCCTGAAGACGAGCTCCAGCCAGCGGTAGGGTTCAAAGTACTTCTGCCGTGCCTGCTCGCAAGGCACTGCGCGATGTGTATCACTTCTGTGCTAATTGTGACGGCGCTGCTTGCTACTCTCTCGCGTTCATCTGTGAGTGTTTGCGCTCAGCATGCACCTATTCAACCGCGCACGCGCACGCGCACACAACAACAACAACACTGCAACATGCCATCGGATATGGCATTGGGAATGGAACAACGCGTTGAACAGGCCAAAGCCGCGCGTCGAGCGCACAATTCATATGCATCACCCATAACAGGAGCTCGGCAAGTGCAAGCGTGGCGGCGAGGACGGCGATGAAGACTGCGATGAAGAGGACGCCGAGCTTACGGATGAGGCGCACGTCTCAGAAGGCGGCTCTTTCAGCGGTGGTGGGGTCAGGGCAGGCCTCATGCTGACGGCGATCGAGGGAGAGGCGTCGAGATATGAACGTGGTGTGCATCGAGAGCGCGAGCGTGGTGCGTAAGAGCGAGTGCGAGCTGCGCAGGCGGCGCGGACGGTGCAGTCGGCGCGGACAGCGAGAGAGCAAGCACCGCAAATTACGACAGTCAGAGCGCCGCAGGCGGCGACAGTGCGAATGGCGCGGGCATCGAGAGTGCCAGCGACGCGGGCGGGCGGTGAGAGTGCGAGTGATGACGGTGGCTACGGCATTCACGAGAATGTGTCGCCGTGCTCTGCGCGAGTGGTGGCCGTCATAGCCACAAACGCCGATGCAGCGATAGCTGGAAGAGAGAGCGAAGCTGCGCGACTAACGCTGTCAGTTGGGTTGCGTAATAATGTGCGTGCGCAAAATTTCGCGCTCTATCAATACATTTGGCTTTGATATCACTAGTTGCAGTACACTGTGTGCTCCTACTGATTTGTGTGCGCGGATTCACAAAATGGCTGGCGTCAAAGAACGGCCTTACTGTTGTACTTTCGCTAGACAGGCAATTTTAGCAAATGTCGGACTTCCAACATGAAATGCGCGAGACGTACTCTTTATGAACAAGTTCAGCATGTCAGAGCTGAGATGTTGCTATCATCTCCACTTGGGCAGAATTGCCATGTCGTGTTGTCCAAGCGCAGGCGTCACAAATCCTGAAGGCTATTCAAAAACATTTTAAAGCGTCTGGTTTTTTCATGTTGGACCTCCAATATGTCAAAATCCGAAATGTTGCGGGTCGTGCACGTTCATGCCGATTCGCGAATTGTCTGGGCAAGATGATCCGAGTTATAATGTGTGTGTTGGTCGCGCGAGTTGTCGCGTGTTGTTCTCGCGTTCTTCAGGTTTGCTTGGTCGATTGTATGAGAGTGCACATCACATTCGCGAAATCGAAGTACAGACCGATTCAAACCGCGTAGCAATGTATTTGCGGAGGTGTTTGCTGAGAACTTTTGAGCCGCTGTATTGTGATAGACCCAATAGCGGGATCAACGTTTCACCAATGTACAATACATATATCGCCGAAGTCGGGTCCATGTAGACACCAATGCACCAAAGTAAATTTCTAATCGACACAAAGTCGTGACGACCACCGACATACGAAAACGAGCAAGTCAATCCTGGTCGAGGAACGACTGAAAGTCTTTCAACGAAGCGCTGCTCATCCACCCACAACGTCCCTTAGGTATCAGAAGAGTCGAGAACTCATACAAGTGGTGATGTTGAGATCAAACAGAAACAAGACAACAGCAACCGTATGCACAACGCAGTAGGCAGCGACTGTCGCTACTACATTGGTCTTTCAGTCAGGTGTATCGGAGACCGTCGGTCATCTCCATCTTTCTCGCTCTGGAGTGGTGAGGCTTAACAGTCTAGTCGGCGACAGCAGCAGAAACATGGCCAAACAGTAGCGGAACACAATGCATCCTGCGCCGCTCAGGTCCCTCTACACGCTAGCATCTAGGATGTACCAAAGGTTTAGGCATATAAAGAGGCCACAGCTGTAGCCGTCAAACTGGAGTGGGGGGGGGGTTCATGCAAATGACCTCTAACTTTACTGAGCCATCGAGACGACACGCAGGCGACCTTCTCGAGCTTGAATCAGTAGAGCCCACTGTTCGTGCGGCCGTACATCGTGACACGCTTGAGCTCTCGACCTGCGACGAGGCAACATCAGTGCGTGTTCGTGAAGTTGACCGAGATCACGATAGTTCGCACTCCGCTCTCCACGAGATAGTCGGAGATCCGATCCGAGAATGCAGTGTCAAGCGCATGTGTTGCGGCCACTGGACCGCGTTTATGCGCTCTGGCCACCCTGCCGCAGCGCGCCTACGCCACCTGCTGTTCCAGACACTCGCAAAACGCCCCCTTTACTGTGTCATTGAACCAGCACGGCGGTGTCACACTATATTGTGCCGAGTATCTTTCATCGTGTGTTCAACCAGCCGCCTATGTGATCAACCAGTCGCAGAATGCCTCGCCGTCTGTGCACTCCCTCTTCATAGTTTCCAAGCACCCCATGCTGTCGAAGTGCTCCAGGCCGAGCGACCCCACTTCGGCGATCGACACCACCTCCACCTCCGTCGGGCTGGTGAACGTGCGCTGAGTTAACTCATCCGTCTGGTTCGTCATTGGAATCACATCCTCGCGTATGTCGTCTACTGGCAGCTAGCAGGCGAGGTGACAGGTGGATAGATGGCGCCAACGTTCAGGATCGGGTTGCGTAGGAGCTTGCGCTTGGGTTTCCTTGATGCCAACCTCTCGAACCTCGTCCCGAGAACAAAAAGGCGGTTCGTAGTCAAGTATAGCCTCAGCTTCTCGGCGTTGAGAGAGTTGACGAGCTGCTTCATCGACAGCTCGCTGACCACACGTGAAGAGCGTGCGGTGCTGCCACTCCTCAGACTCGCGCAATTTCCTGCCCAAGAGTGCTCTTCCTCACTTTCGCGCGTTCGAATTAAGACAGACGCTTATCCTGCCTGACCGCTCGCCCTCGCTGCCGCTGGAGATGTCGCCTTGCGAGGCGGAGACCCCTGGCGTGCTGGCTACGATCTTTGCACAACGGACTCATCTATCACAACTCCCGCTGTGTCCGCAACGATGACCTATCCGAGCTCGTCGGAGCCGAGGCTGTGAGCTTGAGAATCGGCATGGGTACATGTTACATTCGCCTGGTTTGGCTTGCGCGCAGTCAACTTTTGGCTCTTTCTCTTCGTCGGGTTGGTTGATGAGCGCACGCTTGCGCATACGTTGGTTCCTCCATTGAGCGACCAGGAAGGCGAGCATCTGCTCGAACTCGTTGTCGTCCACGTTATCAGCGTGCTCCGACTACAGCGTCTGCTTGATACGCAGTGCCTTCTTGTTCTTTTCGCGAGACATGCGTCCCTCGCTGCGACTCTGCTCTTCGGTTTTGTGTGGGTTGTACACGACGCGCCGACAATGTGGAATCTACTCGTCTGCACTGAGCCATCAAGAGAAGAAGACAATCTAACATGGCGACAATCTATACATTGACAATTTAGGCATAGCGCCTCGGATCAATGCGCATCAGCGGTATCACTGAAATCACGCGTCAAGGCGCCTTGCAAGCAACCATTGAGTGGCGGCAGGAGCGCTTCATCGCCACCGCAAATGTGCAGTCGCACAGCTCACGTTTCGTGCCGACTTGGTGCGTCTTGATCTTGCTCATCACCTGCGCGTTCTCGGCCTCACTCGAGTCAACCTTATACGCGTCGAAGTTCCCAGTCGCTGCTCCGTACATGCTCTCCACTTGTGTTGCAACAAAGTAGGTAGTGAAGGTGAGCACGTGCTCCATCTCCTCGTCGTAGTTGGCGTTGACGAATCTGCCAACACGCAGGCGCCGATGTCGATGATCGTTCTCCCGTCTCTACTCTGACGCGATGAGCGATCGCTTTCGCGACGGAGTCATCATCGCCCGTTGTTACTATCTTCAACCAATGCTGCTCGATGACGTTCTCGACATCTTTGGGCACAATCTTCTCCCCCTTCCCCAGCAAGAAATCGTAGATGTGCGAGCGTCGCGCACCCGTCTGCTCCATCTCGTCCACTGTAGCGAGCGTGGCGGGGTCCTTCTCACCTCCAGAGAACTGATGGGCGCTGACCACGTCGTCGTCCACATGGTGATTGTAAAGGAAGGTGTCGTTCGTAATGAAATCACCACTCGCTGTCGAGCATCCACATCTGAACGATGGAGCGAAACTGGCGGTCAGTAGAGAGCCCGCACCGCCGGGGTCGCTTGTGCTCGCCGCGGTACCAAGATGTCCATTCGTGCGTATTGATGTACGTGCGTTGGTACACGTGGCAGCTTGTCGGTACTTGCTGCAATGTTGTTGCCGCGCTTGGCGGACTTGCTTTTTACGACTCGCTTGTTCGGGTTCTACCAGCTCACAACTTCTTGCAGGCGGATCAGTTGACTTGTCTGTTCGCTGTACCACTTCAGATAAGCAGTCCACGCATCCCGTCTTAATGCACTTCTTCTGGGCGGCGCGCTGGCACCATCTCGTCCAGTTCCTGGATTGTACATACTTGATCCATCGATGCTTGGTCCGACGAAGCGCTGTCGTCGGCTGGGCGAGCAAGCCGGCCGCTCAGATTTAGCTTGCTGTAAGCGCTGAGCGCGTGCGTATCGGCCGCACAGAACTCTTCGCCGTCCTCCCCTTCGTCCTCGCCTTCATAATCGCTAGTGGACTGGTTTTCGATGCGTTTGGTGAAGGTTCGTGACTTCGCGAGTCGCTTCCGCGTGGAGCGCTGCCCGTCGGCCCAAGTGGTCAGCAAAACCCGCCAACTTCCTGGAAGTGAGGTACTGTGCGCGCCGTCGTCGAGTCGCGTGCTTGGATACGCGGGCTGCATCGACGTTCGTCGCTGGTTGGCTGGTAAGCTCGGCTTGGCGATGTTGGAAGCTTCATTGTCAGTGATTGCCAACGCATGACTTCGCGCGGCGACACACCCGAACTGTTCCATCTTGATGGTGACACAGTAAGCGCTGGCAGCTCGCCATCTACATCGACTCTCGTACGATTGCATACACGATCTGCAAAGGCATGAACGCGTTAGTAGACTAGCGTGGTACAGATCAACAAATGCATTTGTACGCAACACCACGTTTCATGGCTTCTTCCGCGATCATCGCGTTCGTGGCCGGCAGCTGTGCTTTGCGAGCGCGCTTTCCTCCATTGTGCTTTTTGTTGGATGACGCTCTGTCTCTGGCTACTCCACTTGCCTTGCACAACATAACAGGATGACACTGGCGTAAATACACGCACGATCCATGTGCAGTATATGTTTGGCCAAGTTCGGCACATGCCCGGCCGCTGCGCTCGCTCGACTTGCGTGGCCCTTCTCGAACTCTTAGATGGTCCTTTGCCACGCCCGCACAGCCACGAGATTCACATGAGGCGTGCGTCACAAGACGCACAGCACAAGACAAAGCACTCCAATGATTCTCGTTCATTTACACGTACAGCCTGCAGAGCTCCTGGTCGACTAGCTGCTCTTGTCACGAAACTCGTTGCCCCGAGCTGGCGTCCCCACCTTGTCTCGCAGGTCTAGTGTCTGAGCTCGTTGCTTTGCACCCGCACAGCCTGACACGCACAAAGCGAACCCAATACATGGGTCAGCCACCTACGACACGTGTACCGTACGTGTATTGCCCGGATTTGGCACACACCTTCATGCTTGTACTTGCTCGACTCACGGGCTCTTGGGCTCGACTATACGCCTCTCGCACACGCAGACTGTCACGCACATCACAAGTGAACATGACACATTTCACACACGCCCAGCACGTATGTAAACGCCAAGTTATGGCGCAACGCACCTTCGGGATTGCCCTTGCTCGGGTCGCGGGAACTGCGCTCCACTCCTCTCCTCTCACCTTCCGTTGCCTGCAACAGAGAACCCGCACATGCCTCTTTGGTCAGCACGCTCGCCATTTACGCCGACAAGTCGTGCAACTCACTGTCGGGACTGGTACACACTCAAAGGCTTGTCTCTTGCTCGCAAAAGCTGCCACGCAAACCACAGCAGCAAGTTATACGACGCAGCAGAGTCGCCACACAATCCTCACCGCCGTGAAAATGATTAGATGTTCCTGGTGGAGCCACAAGACAGCCCACGCGCATGACGCACGACCCCGCCGCTCGCTTCATTCGTTTGAGTGCGATACGAAATAAAGGATGAAGAAAAAGGCTGACAGCCGCTGCGCACTTTTGAAAACCGTGGAATGCGAGTCCACAAGTGGTGGAGTTCATCGAGTGCCGTCTAGGCCGTTGTGATGGGTTTGCATAAGGTGCATCCTCAGCAGCCTTGTTGGCAAATTCAACACGATCTCGTTTACGCTGGCGCACAATGCGCACCGGCGCCACAACGGACGCAATGCGTTCGCCACTACCTGCCTCGTTGTAAACGTCTGCCTGCTCCGAGCACAGCTCTTGAGTTGCTCTCAACGCCTCCTTGTACTTTTCTTGAGACATGTGATTGATCGTAGTTCTCTCCGTATGTTCCTTGAAGGTGTTGAACGCGATGTACTGGTTCTACAGGAATGCGCTTGATCCATGCACCCACCTGGCGGTCACAGCAAGCGACGGCATTAGAACACACTTGCGACAAACGGACGGAACATTGGCAATACATTTACAAAACATCGATTCATACCACAGATCAGTGCTTCTGAGCGGGGTGACGGGTTCATCGAGTTGTTTCGCTTTCCAATACGACATTGCATGCCAGCATGGCAGCTTCTATAACTGCTCTAATGAGCAATCACAGCCCCAAGTGACAAATTAGATCATGTGTGTCTTATACCAACCAGTTACAACAACGAAGGCGGATTCGCTTGTCTCGTCGTAAACGTACACAGCCGATTTCGCAGACATACGTAGTACTCCATTTCAACATGCCGGCGAAGAAGCGAATTGTAAACGCGAGCACCGACGACATGTCTATGCTGTTACTGACGTTCACGTGGGCTCCGATGGGATGGAGGTAGTTGCAGTAGTTCGTTCATCATGCGCCAACCATAAGCGATATCACCAACCAATCGCTTCGTCATGCTGTAGTCCCTTTCTATACAGAGCTTCAGCTTCCCAACGTTGTTCTCTACCGTGTTGCTAACGTGATTGCGGAAGAGGTGAAGTCGCCCACACATCACCCAGGTGTCGGTACACAACTGCCCGTTTCTCTCAACCCGCTGAAAGAACGAGTTGAGGCCGATTCGCGAACACAGCCCTAGGAGCGACGGTCGATATTTCTCGTTCTCAGCCCGAATAATAGTGTACACCGCTCTCGTGGTCGTCCGCCAAAATTATTTTATGCTTGGGCGTTCTTGAAACCGGATTGAGCAGTTGGCGACGTGGAAAAACAGTTGAGCACGCGCTCATCTGGGAGTACGTGCGTAGCACTCGTATCTCGTCATGTCTCTGCCAGCAATCACCACTAGAACTTGCCTTGCGGCGTCGAGGTTTGAACGCAAGAAGTGGTCGAGAGTATTCGACACGTTCCTGCCACTGTTTTTATCGAGTAGACTGTACTGCACAACCTGTCCTTCGCCGAACTCATCCATGATCATCATTGTATAGATTTGGTATTTGTGCCTGGACAGTTCATGCCAATCCACGGACAACACCTAGTCTGTGACGGTTCACGACATCTCCATTCCCAACAGTCGACCAGCAACTGCAATTCTCAACGGTTAGTCTTTGAATTCAACCAACCATTAATAGCTCCGATAGATGTGCCTGCGACTTAGGCACGTATCACGAGCTCACCAATATCTCGCGCATCCTGTGTGGTGTGGCCTCGTCACTGCCACAACGTTCGAGTCATCTGCCCTTGAGACTTCGTGATATCTCCCACTGTCGACCTGTCGTCGGCGTTTGTCGCGAACTTGGATCACTAGACAGCGACATGATTTTCCGTTTCGCGCGTCAGGATTTTCAGTTCTTGCAAGAGCCGAAAGTCGTAGATGTGTGCGCTGCTGATACCTTTCCTGAGAAAGGTCTTGGCTTGCACGGCGTTTGCCAAAACCTTCTCACCTACGACGAGGTATGGATCCGCACTGAGATGTCGTCAAAGGCGTGGTTGCGTTGAAAGATGTCGTCCTTCACGCGGAGTTGCCACTGCGACTTCTCTTCAGCCGTCTGCACGATAATCGTGAACATCTATTCATCTCCGAGCATCTGCTGCCTGATCCGCTTGCCCTCAGCACTGTGAAGAGCTTGCTTGCTATGTGTGCAGATATACGTTCGATGAAACGCCTACGTGCGGGATTTGGCTTAAATACACGCTTGTTACGATTGGCGTAGCTCACAACCTCGTGGACGCGGATGACCTGCGACGTCTTGGCTTGGTACTATTGTGAGTTTTTAACCATCTACTCCAGTCTCATGCAACCTTGCGGCCGCTCGACAAAAATTTGCTAGTCCAGTACGTGGATGATAAATGTACGATCTATGAACTCAGCGTCAGAGAATTGCGCATCGCTGTTCATCTCAGCATGCCTACTCGGTCCATCATCAAACACGGCATCGTCGTCGCCATCCCGGTAGTGCTGGCTGTGCTCGTTGCAGGCGTCGGGTGCGCGCGGAGTTGCAGGATGCGACTACAACCTCGGTGTTCCCGGATCATCTAGCGTACGCCTCGTAGAACGGCGCGGAAATCCAAGACATTCTGGTACGCTTAGCATCTGGTTCAGCACCTGACAGATCTGCCATCTTTTTGCCTGGTGCGACAGCCTAATCCGTAATGCCGAGTGTGAAGCCTGACATTTTAACGGGCCATAATGGGTGCTGTTTGGCTCGATCTTGATCTCCGCGGAATCGGATGGGTAGTAGTTATTGCCAGCAACCAGAATTGCGCACAGACCATCCTTATAGAGCGTTTGTGGCTCACCACTAGCTCCATTACAAACAGATGGTGGGATAGAACTTAATCGTATGAGGGATGCCAGTGCGAACATATTTGCGGGAGGCCCAAAGCCACTCACTTAAGAACACAAACCCCAGTTTCGGATTTGCCGGGTAGACGACAAGCGTGGGACCAAACGAACC
>SMMQ01003010.1:21099-32725 GCA_008271595.1 [Pythium] brassicae (nom. inval.) | reverse complement strand
TCCCCCCCCCCCCCCCCCCAGTGTCTCTGCGAGCGGACGCACAATCTCGTGAGCTGCTGCATCTCCCGCACGTCTTCTGGGACTTCGCGGAGGAAGTTTTGGTACAAGGCTCTGCGTCCACAAGCGACGGTCAGAGCCTCACTCAGTCTGTCTCTCCCCACGACCCAAGCCCTGGCCCACGGCTGCGTACAAGCTGACGAGTTTTTTCGGTAGTGTTCCTCGCTCGATCTTCTCGATGTAGTTGGTACCGAGGTCCCTGGAGGCCGCAAACACCAGCAGCAGCAGTAGCGTACGGATGTGTGTGTGTGTGCGTGCGTGTGTGAGAGCCATAGAGATGACCACGTCCTCTCCCCACACACACGTTCAAGCTGCCACCAGGGGTGCACCTACAGATCCTCCAGCACTGGCAGGTTCACCACTTTGATCGGCATCGCCTTGAGCATCGTGTTGGTGGCAAGCCTGTTGCGCCGCAGACCCGATCTGTTAGACTCATGCACACTCGGCAGCCAGGAGAGAGGTGGGCGTACGGTGGCAGCAGCACGCACAGCGCCCGCAGCTTCCCGAACTTGAGATCCGCCACGTCGGCGAACGACGGAAACGGGATGTTCTCAATGGATCTGTAGAGAGTTAGAGAGAGAGAGAATGAATGAGTCAGGGCGAGCGGAGCCCGTCGCCAGTCGCGCGGTCGCCCACGCACATGGACGTGAGGTTCTTGAGCTCGCGCAGAAAGTCGGTCGGGAACGAGAAGTTGACCACCTCGCCACGCGGGACCATCACGTCTGCGGAGTCCGTGTTCTCGACGCGGATCGAAGACGCGAGCTCATTGCCGGACATGGACCTGCGCAGCGGCGTTAATGCCGTCAGTCTACCCCCCCCTTATCCCTGCACCACACCATCGCCACAGCACGCACAGCTCGTAGAGCGACTCTGAGCGTTTAAAGTCGCCGAGCCGGGAGACGACGCTCGCGTTCACGAGCACAGACGGGATCGCGAGCGCCGAGTTCTCGGCATCAAGCGCGACGAACGTGTCGATGTTGTTGTAGAGCGTGATGTACCATGCGTCCGAGCCGCCCCAGGCCGCGATGCACTCGAATGTGCACGAGTCCCCGTCGTAGCACGTGCTTCCGTAGCGCGGCGTGCAGCGCCCGCCCGCGGGGCTCGTCGGGTAGTACACGCAAAAGTTGCGCGCGCCGCAGACGCTCGGGCACGCCGTCGAGAGCGCATTTGGGAGGAACGACGCACCGCAAGCGAGCGCAGCCGGCGGCGGCTGGCTCCGGTTCTGGGACACACTCGCGGTCTCCGAGGTCTCCGCTTCGAGCTGGTTGCGGAGGTGGTCGGCGCCACTTGAGTGGACGCGCACGTGCACCCTGGCTCCCTGGATGCGAAGCACCAGCAGCGCATTTGCAGACACCAGCAGCACGAGGAGCGCCAGGGGGCACCGAGAGGAGGCCATCAGGTGCCGACAGTTCGGGTGGATGCGAACAGTGCTGGCGCTTCGTGAGCTGTTGGCGACGGAGGACGCAATGTGCCCTGATATTCGCGGCGTGAACGCCATCAACCCATTTGGGTTCGTTGTCGCTTTTCAAATCTAGAGCAAACTATCGATACAGTAGTAAATGTGCACAGATCACAAAAATGTTGACATTCTGGACATTTGATGACAATTATTGTCGGTATTGTTGGCTTCCGACAATGATGGAGGACAGGGTGTCAAAAACTTAAAATTGAATTCTAGACGGTGTTGTGTCCTCCGCTCGGTAAACGGAGGTTGCTGGGCCCACGCAAATCACAAAGGTTCCTCCCTCTCCACTCGCTGCGCTCGCTCGGCCCACCCCGTGTCTGCTTCGGCTTCGCGACCTCCGTTTCCTCCTTTTTGGTGTTTGCATGCTCGATCTGTGCTCGATTTGTTAATGAATTATGTATTGAATTGTCTAATATATTTTGTAACCCCATCCCTTCGATTGAAAATACACTTCCGACAACGACATTTTTATTTTTGTATGCTACTTCAGACGAGTTTTGTCGGAAGTGTTGGAATAATCATCATATTCATCCATTTAAATTTGCAATTTTTGCAAATTTTTATGGGGAGTGGTGCTAAGAGAGCTCTTTTTTAGCGCGCGCTTTTGCTCATCCTGCGACAGATTGCTTTGAGACCAACATATCCAAATAGCATCGCTCAACTTATAAAATTGACGACGTGGCGGTCACATGTGGCGGCACAAACTTCTTGTCAGGGAGTTGTATCCGACTGTCATATTTGCCCAACAAAAAAACATTACAATGTGATGTTCCAGCACCAATTCCTATTTCTTCCGAGAAAATATGGTTGAATAGCATTCTTTTTCCGACGACGGTATTTTCTGAGAATATCAGATTTATACTTGACTTTGTATTTTATTCGGTTTAGGGTATATATTTGCATTCCGACAATGTACGTTTTATGGACAGATCTGAGGTATAAAAGTATTGGCGAATAAAATAATAGTGAAGAAATAGAGGGAGCATAGCCAAAGCAGGCCTGCTGGGCTGCCAAGTGAAGCGAAGGGACCGGCGCTCTGCAGTATCTGCGGAGGCGGGCCCACCGACCGAGGTTTACTAAACAGAGAACGCAGCACTGTCCAGTACATTATTTTTCTTCCTCCCGAGCGCGAAGACCCGTCAGGGATGGAGCACGAAAAACTAACAATAGAATCCGGATAATATACGGTATACTGTGCAAAATGTGTCCAGATGTATCGGGTAATTGTCGGAATCCCTGTCGGGAGAGTACCGTCGTTGGGATCAAAATGCTATGGACAGGCACGAGCACGAGAAATGAACGCCTGATTTGTACTGAAATTGCCGGGGTTTATTTCGGAAAGAAATATCCAACTTTAAATCTATTTTATCCAATTTCCCGTGTAAAAAGCTCCAAAAACGCAAACCATCAACTTGGAGGCCGCATACAGACAGCAAGCAACTATCACCTGAATCCAAACTGCACCAGCATCCCGCGCGCCACCCAATGCCCTTCAGCAGCGAAACGCGTGACGGCCGTGCTGCCCCTTCCTAGGAAGGTCTCGATTGCTGCATTGGTCTTCAGATAACGGTACTCGTCTGTTGTAGCACTTCGCAAAGTGGCGAAGCCACCCCGTACGTGTGAACTGTGGCTGCTGGGCAGCTAAGTAGTGAGCTCGCCCGCCAGCTTCTTCGCAGCAACAACCACAACGCGCTGTTAAGGCAACGTATTGTTGCTTGGTTATGTTGACGTACGATCGGATCGTGGTTGATGGTTGTGTTCCCAGGAAAATATCCGCTGGATTAGCGCGCATTTTTCAAATTCGAATGTTCCTCTTAAATTTTAGCTAACACGCCGCATAGTGACCTGTTCTGATCCTGTTCCTTAATCGCGCTCGCGTCTGGGTAACTTCAACACTGTATGAGACAAATACTAATCTAAGTTACGGTCGGTCTCCACCATCTTACCCTCTTGTCTTAATGCGCACGGTGCTCGTGCTTGCTCGATCAGGTCGCTACTTGTCCTTTGGAGTCCGCCACGAATCGGAATGTGAGGTTGTCGGGCTTCCACGTGCTCTTTGCTCGCGTGTCTGTCGCTCACTAGCACGCCTCTCTAGGCGCCGCGGCTGTTCGCCTCAATCTCTTTAATATCACGCGGACATGCTGCATGCATCTCGGCGTCTAGCATCAGCGGATCACGAGCACTGGTATCGTCAGCTTCACTGCTTACCCTGATCTGCCCAAGACGCGCAAGCTAAAACGGCGCCGGGGTACAGCTTCTCCGCACGGTTTAATCATCTCAATTTTACGCAGGAGACCACTACGACGCCACTCGCTGCCCTCAAGTCCTGCTCGATATTCATCGGTCAGGCTCGTCGTGTGTCGCGCATCCTTGCTCACTCTGCAGGTAGTGCTCTCTTGCATGCGGCTCACCCTTGTGTCACCAGTGCCTCACAAGTGCTTCGATCTGCAGCTTTGCTGAGAGTGTCCTCGTGCAGCTAGCTCGCCATCTGCAGCTTTACTGAGAGCGTCCTCGTGCAGCTAGCTTGCCACCGCCATCTAATTTGAGCGAGAGTAAGAGAGAGAAGTGGTGTTCTATTGAGCGACGGCTTAGGAATCCCTCTACTGCCTCAACCACTGCGCGATCGGTGGTGAGCTCGACATCGTTTCGCGGCCACGTGTATCATTCTCCACAAGGGTCTCTACCTTCTCAAATCGTGTAATCTTGAGGCCTCTCGCCTCGGCAGTCAGTGTTTGCCGACTTCTTGAGTCCATTGCCATATTCGCCATAAAGCCCGCCATTTTGTTGTACTCGCGCAGTACGGGGTGCTACGATGCTCATTCCAGCAGTTCAGCAGATCAGGTGAAGTCGGAATAGATCTCGACAAGGTGGAGCGCGGTCAGAGATGTATACCCTCGCCTTGAGTCGATGAGCATGTTGCTCGTCACGTGATTCCCTTGATACGCGTAGCCGTTGGCCTCCATTCTCCAACTCCCGTTGTCCGAGCATCGTACAAGTGCCCATCCGCAGTAACCCGGTCCTTGGTTCCCACGAGCTCCACCGTCAAAGCAGAGTCTACAGTGAACCACGTGAATTCTCTTGATCTTATCCGTTGCTTGCAGCGCCGCCAAACACTGGTCGATATGCGGTGTCTTGTCCACCTCTCCTTGTAGTTCTCGTTGCGCAGCCGCCATCGCCCGAGCCTGTTGCTCGCATGCCTTCCACACTCTCGCTACCAAATCAGGCGGGTTACAATCCTCCCGTTCATAAAAGGTACGTGCGGAGGCGCCAGAGCATGCTGTTTGTCGCCACTGCGATCGTATTTTGAGACGTCAGTGAGGGCTCGCCGGTGACCATCCGTGAAATAGTCGTACCCCGCGACGTTGAGAACGTTCAGGTGCCAATTCCTTTCGGGTTCACGCCAGCTCATGACGTGAGACAGTAGTCGCTCTAGCATCTCCAACGTTGTCTCTCGTCCGGTCCACCTCTCGAGGATGCATGCCCACGGCTCACTGGTCCGTACGCAGTCCCAGAGGATGTGTTGTAGAGTTTCATTCTAGCCGTTGCAGTGAGGTGTTGTTGTGCAATCCCCCGAGTATGGTCTGACATTGTAGTAGAGGATCAGCTGGCTTGCGGCGATTCATTTCATCAGCCACGCTTAATTCGTCGTTCTCGTTCCTTTCTTCGCCCAGACTCTGGCCGGCATGAACTCTTGTGTCATCGTGGTCCACTCAAATAATATCGCTCCCGTCTCCATCCGTTTGATCATCACATTGAGGGCCTCCATCGGCGCGCAGGTCCACCAGCAATCGCTGTCTTGTCCAAGCTGGTCAGGATCGCCTAGGTGGGCGGGGGATTGGCGTCCTCGGCCAGAGTCCTGCAGCCAAGCGGGTGCAGTCGCATACTGAGCCCTGACTTCCTCGCCCGCTTGATCAGGTGCTTGGCGTCTCACTCGATAGCATTCCCGCCGGTATGGCCTCCATGGTTCGGGTCAGCCCGTCCTGAGTTCATCTCAGCTGGATCGCACTCCCGCCATCTGTCGTACCGATGGCCGCGCCGTCCGCAGTGAAGTTCCAATTGTACGTGCGTTCCAAAATCAGTGCTGCCCAGAGTGCTGCCAGTCGGTCACGCTCAGTGTCGTACTCATTGGGATGTATGGCGAGGCCACGATGAAGCTGACGACACACGCTATGCATTTGCGCAGGCGACTGGCAGTCCAGTCATTTGCCCGCCCTGGCAGCCTGCATGAGGCCGAGTCGTCTGCGTTCTTCCTGAGCCGGAGCGTCGCGATGTTCCCCTGCTTTACGAAGCTCAGCAGCTTGGGTCCAGGTAATTGCAGAGCGCGTCGAGGATTCAAGCTCGCTCATCCGCTCCAAGGTTGACCATTAGTCGATCATTTCGAAAGGCCACAGTGGCTATCTGGTCATCCTATCACTGCCTCTTCTGATATGGATATCATCTCCATGCAACTCTTACTTGTCGCCATGTTCTCGTTCCGTCAGGATTGTACTGAGTTCCGTCTTCCAACCTGGAGGGAACTCCCGGGTCTCTTTGAGCTTGTCCCGCGGCAACTCAATACTTAACGCCGCACCCAGCGACGTAAATACGCGCCTTGAGCTTCCTAAGCCGATCACTCAAGTTTCCGTCCGTCGTCTCCCCGGTCCCAACCTGTACTCCAAGGTAGCGCACTGAATCCCTGCGCGCCAGCATTGATACCTCTTGAACCGGGTGTTAACTCCTGGTTGTGATGAGTGAGGTGAATCTGCTATTGTTAAGTTGAATCTGTTGTCCAGACATATTACTGAAGGTGTCGAGCAACCGAAGAAATGAGGCAAGCTCGTTGCCCTTCCCGATAAACACCGCTGTGTCGTCGACCGGTAGAGACCTTCTGCGTGGTGACCTATGTCCTGAGTTGTACTCCGGTGATCCATGCGTAGCCTTGTACCGCTACAGCGAGCGTCTCGGCCGCCACGATGAAGAGAAGGGGTGCCAATGGGCAACACTGACGAATCCCCGAGTGTACCGCCCAGTTCCTCGACAGAGCTCAGTTGACCACAAATCTCATCTGTAACTGGAATGCATGCGCTCGATGAGGCGCACCTTGCTCTCAGTGAAGCCGACCTTACGCATCGTCAGCAGCAGGAAGTTCTGGTCCAGCGTGTCGTAGGCTTTCCTGAAGTCGGGTAGAATCACTGCTGGTGATTCGTCAACGCCGACGTCCTCAGTCCGTGAAGCTATTGTCAAGATTGCTTCCATCACCACTATCAACCTCTCGGGGGCCGTCCGCGCACGAATCCCCGCTACGTGTCCCAATGATTGTTCCCCAGTGCCGCTGTATACGCTACGCGAGCACCGACGCGGAGATCTTGTAGCTGGTAGGCAGGACCGTTATCGGGCGGTAGTCGAACGGGCATCGGAGCCCCCTTCTTTCCTGAGTGAAATCACCAACCGGCTCATGAACTCAGCAGGAACTCCGCTCCATTGACGGTGCTTGTGAAGAGCTTGGCCATGGGTGCGGCCAGCACGTCGCCGATGTCTTTGAAGAGACCGTTGTTGACCCCCTCTGGCGTGCTCGCCTTCAGCCATCAAAATTTGTCGATCGCAGCCGCGACCTCGCCTGGCGAGACTGGTGCCCCCCGCTCGTCGTTCGTCGCGGCTATCAGTTTCCGCTTTTCCAGGATTCGGATGATGGTTTCGAAATTGGCTGTTTTGTCGCGATTCGGTCGTGCTGAAGACTGCTCGTTGACGGAAGACCACGCCTGCGCGATTGCGTTCCCCAGCTTCTCAGTGCCCGTGTTCACTCCCGCTAAGGCGCTCATGTGATGATTCCCGGTCCAGTTGGCCAACCGCAGGAAAAGTAGCCGACCTCCGGTGGGTTGGCGTGCAGGAACTTCCAAATGTTTTAGTTCGCCTTCTCCTCTTGGCGCCTCTCATCCAGCTCGAACAGGTCCCTCCGCTTAACCACTGCGCTGGCTCTCCGGCTGTGCTCGTGCTTGATCGCGAGATTGTATGCGCGTGTCTTCCCCTTCCTTAGCTCCTGATTCACGGCTTCGACCAGGCGCACCTGGAGCGTCGACCAGCACACATATTCTGCGGTCTTTATCTCCATCGCTGCTGCATTGCCTCGCTCTCGAAGTCTGCTTCATACCACATATTGTCTGTAGATGTGGCCGGGTACTAGCAGAGCTTTCGCATCCTTCCATTCGTGCTCCTCTCCTCGGCCTTTAGTTCTACTAGTACCTGTTGGTGATATGATCTCCTGTTTTAAGTAAGATGAGCGCCCTTCATACGATAATGAGGGATGAGAAAAAGGGAAGGCGGCTTCAACTTTGAACAGAAGGGTTTTTCTTGGAGAGGTAGTTAGTCAGTTCTCACGCCAAGGCGTTGGTGCGCCACGATAAGCATCATCGCACTCCAGTGTGCTTCCGAAGCTTTGATTTGAAGCACTGCTTTCGAAAGTGCTTCGATATTCACTTTCCAAATTGAATGCCGTCACCCTCAGTGTGGGCGCTTAGCTTGGAAAACGGACGTCTGCTTCCAACTTGTTTGACATGTTAACCAAGTTATAGACTATCACAGGCAAAAATATCCTTACCGTCATTTTGAGGTTTCAGAGAAGCACACCACAGGACTATTTATTATGTTGGCTATCGATTTTACAAATCGTAATTTGACACGATTTCGCGGCGATTTTTTCCTTTTGAAGGGAAATCTCCCTCTATAATAATTAGAACAACTGTGCGTATGGGAGGATTCTTTCGTATAATATAAATATGTAAAACAGCGCTACTCCTTAACTACTGTGTGTTGAGCTTCTTCTATAGTAACTCCTCTTGCACCGAGGTTTTTTATTGTATTTACCCTGGCTGTTCCAGGATTATCCGAATAAAATTTATATATGCGGGATTTTTAAGTTTTCATTTTGCAGATTTGAAGCCGAAATTATCCTGTACAATCCTGATTTGCTCACTCTTTCAAAAAGCGCCTTATCATGTGCCGTTTAGCAAAACGAAAAATCTGTTTAGGTTGAATGAGATGGCAGGGGCTCTTACAAACACTGCACAGCACAAGTAAACAGTTTTGCAAACACTCTCCTCGCATTTCAAACGCAACGCAGCTTGCCTCAAGCTCACTCATCATCCTTCTGCTCCTCCTCCTCCTCGATCTCATCCTCATTTTCCTCCTCACTCTCGCTCTCGCTCTCGCCTCCAGAGCCACTCATACCCAAAGCACGCGGAGCCCTGCTGCGGTACCAAAGGCCTGCCGAAATCGAAATGTCGTTCTTCCACAAGCCGTGCCAGATCTGGCTGCACGCCGCTGCGTTCGGAGGGCCGACTGGGTCGTTCTGGCGCATCTTGTTACAGAGAATGACCCACGCGCTCGGCTTGGCCTTCTTCCCCTCCGCTGTAGTACAGTCCTCGCACCTGAAGCGTGTCTCGAACGCCGGGCTATTTTTCCGCAGCATGGAACACACCTTGCAGCCGGACTGCCGTCCCTTTTGCACCGCCAGTTCCCGCACATTCACCGCGCGGAACCGCTCGGCCAGCTTGATCGTGCGCCTTGCAGGAAGTCTTGTAAGCACGCGACCGCCGCTGCCAGGATAGGAGAAGCCGACGAGCGCCTCGATGCTGATGTCGCCCATAAAGTCAGCCTCGACGACGTTCATCAGGGCTTGGTGCATCTGCACCATAAACTGTGCGTGGGTGGGGAGAGCGCGACCAGGATGAAGCTTGGCGAATACGTTCTTGTGCAGCACGCACACGTTGGCCAGCGCGAGATCGATGAGCCCCAAGAAGATCGTATGGTGGTACTTGCTCAGCTTCACCACCTGCTCCACCGAGTAGCGCTGCAGGCGCAGCTGATAGTGCTTGTCAGCGCCATCCATGCCGCCCTGGTAGTCTGAAACCAGTTGCGGCGCGGGGACTTGAACGACGGACTCGCCCTCTCGACGCGACACCATAGTTGGCGCTGTCAAGCACCCATAGCGATGAAGTGCACTGGGCGGTTGTCTATCCAGGATACCGCCACCATCTGCGGGTACTCCTTCGATACCGCCAGCCGATAACTTCCCTGCAGCGTGTTCTTTGGCTACCTTGCCTTCTTGTACGCGATCTCCTTGCAGTACACAAGGCGGTCGAGCCGCACATTCCCGACGTGGTACACGTTACGCTACAGCAGGGCGGAAGACAACAGCACGTTGGTGTAGAACCGATCTGTGGTGATCAGGTGCTTTGTGGTAGCCCCGAGCACGTATCCGACGTTGCGCAGGACTGCGTTCGGCCCCTGGTTGAAGTCCGGCTGGTCGTCGTCGACTTTCCCTTGATATATCTCCGCCCTGGTATAAGATAGCAGCAGACAACAGTACACATAAACCAGTCAGATACAGGATAAGCGACTTAGGCACAAAAATAAATCGAGCGTACCGATAGCAGGACCCCGACTCTACGTCGCACGTCATGTAGCACTTCGTACTCAATGGATGAGGCTTCCCTTGGAGGTACTGCCAGACTGGGTTGAACCGGCTGCGCATTGGGATCATCCCTCGTCGAAGGAGATCCGCTGCCCAACTGTCATGCCGCGCATGAAGCTGGTGTTGATGGCGTCGGCAACGGACTCCACCTTCCATGTCTTTACAGTCGTAGCCTCCGGCTTCGAGTTGTTGCCGAAGTGAAGCCACCGCACAATCTCCTCGAACCGCTTGCGAGTCATGAAGCGGTCAAAGGTACCTTTAGGCACAGCGCCAGTCTTCGTCGATCCCAGTGCTTCGTCAGTCGCTCTCGAAAATGCGCGAGAGCTCTCGCCCAGAGCAAGCCTATAAAGTTGACGAGCTCGTGCGCTCGAACGCCGCGCACAGCCCCGCGGATCTTTTTTTTCTCGCGCGCTCCGCTCTTGGGACGATATCCGGGGTGGCTCGCTCGCAAAGGCTGCTCCCGATTCGCGATCTTGGCTGCCGGCTGAGCAGCAAGCTGGCGCTTGTACCTATTCGACTCCTTGGCAGTACTGAGCCACATCTCCTTGGGGAGGAATAGGGAGAAGAGCCCCTTTTCGACGTGCTGAGCACCTCCCCCAGATTAGTTGGCTCTGCTTCGCATGCCTCGAGGTCTGCTGCTGGTAAGATGGCGCCAGGCCTGCACAAACAGACGCAAGCGGAAAGGACAGGATAAGAACAGGTATATTGACCCGGCAACCTGTTTCAGATAGGATACTCACTCGCAACTTCCGTGAAGGTTGTCCAGCCGCAGGCGGAGTGTGCTCGAAGCTCAGTCTCGTTCACAACGCGCACTTAATCTGATGCAACCGTAGCCTCAGGTGGGGTCTATCCGTCGTCGGCGTCGTCGAGATCCTCGATATGAGACACGCTCTCGCTGCCGCTTCCCACCTGCTCGACCTCGAAATCGGGTTCTTCGTTAGACTCGAGCAAGTCGCCACCAGTCGATTGGTCAGGATATCCTTGCTTGCTGCAGGTCAGGGGGGCGCTCGAAAAGGAGATGCGGTGGGAGAGGGAGGCCGTGAGGAGACGCACTTGCGGCCGTCGTTGGTCGTGCCTTGGCCTTCCGCTTGCCTGATACCTGGCGTCGTGGCGGGCTCGACACTTGAACTTGTGCTGTCTGTGTTGGGGACGTCGTCGACGATGGCGCGACACCAGCGAGCGGCAAGGTTGCACTCGGCGTAGACGTGATTGGCGCAGACGTCTTGGTCGTGCTTGATGCGGGCGTCGCCGGCGCGGGCTTGTTTGGCTAGGGCCTAGGCGGCGCGGGCGTGCTTGGCGCGGGGGGTGCTCGACGTGGGCGCGCATGGCGCGGGCGTGCTTGGTGTGGGCGGCGTGGACGCGGTCGACTTCGCTCGCTTTCCAGTTTGCACAAACACCACTGTTGAATACCGTTAGTATTTCACATGTTGTTTCTTGCGCTCAGGACCATGCATATGTTCGTACTGTTGTGCGGACCGTGGCGTAGCAGTTCGTTCGCGCCGTGAAAGATGTCGACCAAACGACGTGCTGCATTCTGTCGCTCTATCATTGTGGCGTGTAGTAGAGCGTGAGGTCAGATAACCCGCCGGCAGGCTTCGACCGCCACCCCGCTAATTCAGATCCCTTCAGACTGTCAGGAATGGCACTCCAGCTAC
>SMMQ01003010.1:10454-21085 GCA_008271595.1 [Pythium] brassicae (nom. inval.) | reverse complement strand
GAGGGGGGGGGGAGCCACAAAAACGAACGGCTGGGATAGGCCATTGAAATGCGCGCGAAAACTTGGACGCGAACACATCGGCGCGCACGTGCCAATCTTCTGTCGTCATGTTGTTGACCTGGATTGCAACTTTGTGAATTATTACCCCGAGGTCATCTACATCACTTGGAAAACTTATATTTTGGCCTCACATGGCGTTTATATACGTGACTTGATTTTTGTATTTCAAAAGATTATCCTGGAACTGCCACGATGCGAAAATGCTTATCCTGGCACTTACAGGATATGGTGCTAGAGGAGTGCCATGCAACGACTAACTGACCAATCATTTTGTCACATTCGATTTCTCCAGAATTCTATGTCAAGGTATACAAGTTCTAATACCCCCCCCCCACCTCTCATTTCCAAAGATGCTGGGGAAGGCAGCATCGGCAGGGCCTCCTCGCCTCGGAGAACGCGGTCAACAACCTTGACAGCCCCGACTGAACGCTCACGCGGAGGCAAAAATGCTGGCAGTGCTCGATTTGCTCGATCAAACGTGCTCAATGAAGACGACAACCAACCACTTCTACCCCACCTCTCGTCTACTGCATACAAGAGAAAGTACGCGCAGAGCTATACGTGTAAGCGAGTGAAGGCGACACAGACTGCTGCTGCAGCATAGAACAAGGCAACAAGCACAAGCTCAGAGCTCACGGAATCGCAACGGTCCTCTCGCCCGAGCAAGAGAGCGAGGTTGTGCGCTTTGTGAGCGACCTCCGTGAAGACTGCGCCCCGATGCCAACATTGATGCTGTGCACGATGGTGAAGGAGGTTGCCAACGACGCAGAGGTCCAATCGTTGTCGGCGTCGCGATGCTGGGTGGATGGCTTTAAGGCAAGAAACAAGGTTAGCATGAAAGCAGCTACACGCCAGTGCCAGTGCAGTCCTGCAGTCCTAGATCGGCTGGCGATCACATTTGCTGTCTGGCTGAAACGACGATGAGAGACCTTTGCGTCACGCGCATCTTCAATGCTAATCAGACTGACGCGCTCACGTACCGTACCATACCGGTATTCCCTATTCCTGGACTAATTTTCTGCTGATGTGTCGTTAGTGCGCTTCTTTGAGTACCTTTCCACCTGAACGCTAGCCAAGAGTGAGGAGAAGACTCTTTGTGTGAAGTGCGGCGATGCGGCAGAGGAGGGGGGCCACTGTGATGCTCAGTGGCGATTCAACTAGAACCCGCTACGAGCCGTTCGTTGTGTTCAATTCAGCACCGCTAAACAGCAGCTCAAGGGAAGGGGAAAACACCCTCCAGTGGTGCGGCTTTGGACCACGCGTGCGGTGGGAAGTGAGATCTCTGCGAAGCGAGCTCGATATTTAGATCTTCGGCAACAAGAAAGGTGTGTAGAATTTTAGTTGCGCAGCGATCTGTTGTACGTGCTCAGCGATGTGTGGTATACACAAAGGGCGGTGGAATGCCGCGCTATCTGTCTTTTCTCCGATTTCACTTTGTTGACCGGCAGGTGGACGTCGAACCCATTCTACTTTTGTGGGATGACTTTAGTTGTCACTGGACGCAGGAAGTGCAAACAGTGGCCGCAGAGCTCAACGTCGTTCTACTCAATGTGCCGCTACACACAACTGTCGTATGCCAACCAGCTGGTGCTACCTGGATCCGACCGTTCAAAGGGAGAGCACAACAACAATGTATTGACGAGCTTCGATCTCAAGTGACTCAACTACGGCAAGACAGCACACCATTTCGTCTCGTGCCACCAAAGCGAGCCACAATCGCGCGGTGGGTTGCTGCGTTATTGAAAACTGTCCACAATACTGTCGTCGCGAACGGCTATTGGAAGTCTAAGATTCTGCCAACGGAAGACTGCATTGCATCTGCGTCCCTCGCCGCTGGTCATGCAGCGCTGCGCGTTTTCGAGGGTCGAGCAGTAAATGAGAACGACTAGTTCGATAGCATTGTGTGCGAAGAGGTGTCCGTTTGAACAGTTAAATGTTCCGAGTTTTGATCTTTGCATGCATGCCAGGTGGACGTTGAACTCAGAACCTTAAACTCAGCCACTACCAGTATGTACGGATTCTTTTAACAGCGCAATGCAGAAGTTGCCCGAAAGCAAAGCTTCCGTGAACACACCGTAACAAGTACTCACGCTCACACAAACTGACAACGATTTTTGAATTTTGAGATTTGATTGTGCACCGTCCTTGACATGTTTCTCGGTTCTTGTGTTCATAAGATACAAGTGGTAACATAGAATATATGGTTGAATATCACCACTTTGCCGACAAGACAATTTTATCGTATACAAATTTAAAGTCAATAAGTGCAACCAGCGTGCATTTGCGAATTAATATGGCCAATAGGTAATGGGGCGACTTGTATTTTCAGCTAATCACGATGTACTGTGGGTAGGTAAGTCAGCGACCCCCGCGAACCACTCATTTGCCGACGTATCTTGTCGGCACAGAACACAAGATATGCGTATGGTGCCTGTGGAAGCAGTTGAAGTGCATATCAATTGCATATTTGCATGGATACCGGCAACGGCTTCCACGTTGCAGATCGACGCGCTCGCGCCTGTGGACACAACGAAGGCAAAGCAGAGCGTTATAAGGCCGTCCATGTCGTTCCTGCGTGATGAGAATGTCGAGTATTCGTATGTGCAAGAGTGTATGATGCGTGAGAGCGCGGTGCGTAGCATGGTGGCGTTGTTGGACAAGTTTGGGATGCACTTGGCGTTTAGAGAGGGCCGTGGCGGCAAGGCGCTGGCTCGATACTCAATGATGCAGTACTTTCGCCAGGCGACGAACTGGCTGCTGGGCGAGTATCCACAGGTTTGTTTCGCAGTTGAGAGTCGCCTACTACAAATGGGAGGCACTCTCGAGTGGTACTGCATCAAGCGAGAGTCGGGTGGTCTGACTAACAAAGCTACTGCATGTGCGAAGAGTGCTCTGAGAAAGATGACTACGTATTTGTATGCGAATGCTACGTATGGAACCGATTACCGTGATGACGCTCTGCTTCGCCATCTCTGGCATCTACTTGGGCGTGCATCTCACATAGCCCAGGTTCGCAAGCAGAACCTGTCAATTAGCGCCGGCTCTATTTTCTTTGTACGCTATGAGCGCATGAAGACAAGCGAGGAGCAGGGGATCACGCTCATACCCGACGACGACTATGCGACGTGTCCGATTCTCAGCCTCGCGCTCACTCTAGCTACCCAAGCCGGACCGGGCTCCGCCAACTTCGCTAACCTGCCCGAGCAACAAACCCACGCGCTCAGCATCACGCCGGCAACGCCGTTAATCGACGTATTCAACCACACTGCAGCAGTTCCAGAACAAGACACAAGCAACCGCAGCAGCAGTAGTAGCGGTGTCGACAGCGGCCGCGGCATTCACAGCTACGTGAACCGCGTGCTCAACCGCGTCGTCGCTTCAGCCACCGTCGCCGAGCGGATGTCGTCCCAGTCGTTTCAGCGAGGCGGGGCGCAGCACGCCAACTCGACATCGGATCTAACCGCACTGTGGATCTTTTACAGAGGTGCATGGAACATGAGCACCACAAGCAAGGCATTTGCTTACGTGTTAAACACGCCTAGCCAGGATGCTCGCGTTGCTCGTGTGCTCAGCGGTCGGCCGGTCGACGAGGAGACCGCGCTATTGACGCTTGACAGCTTCGATACAAGCACACAGCAACGGATCTGAGATATCAGTGCCAAGGTCTTTCTCGCCAGCCACAATCTCGCGTCGGTGCACCACACCATCAACCCGTCGGTGCTCGAGATGCGGTTTGCGTACCTGCTCCTGCATCTGCAGTCCCTGCGCCAGCTCAACCCCAGCAGCTTCACCGTCAAGCGCGTCGACGAGTGCGCTGCGTCTACAGGCGTGCTGCCGTCCGAGGTTATCGCTTGGTCGTCGGCGTTCTCCTCGGTGTCGAAGCCGATCACCACGCTTACGAGACAGCGTACCGGCGGCTGTGACACCTCCATCGCCGAGCACTCTCTCTTCTTTCAACAGGCAGCGTTGATATCCGAGCTCGTGACGATGAACTCGAATTTAGATCAGCGGCTTTGCGCGAAGGAGGTGGCTGTATGAGGTGAGCACCACCAAGCACCGCATCGGAGCGCGCGACCACAGGAAGAAGCTGCGGCGAAGCGGCGAAGGACGGCAGCTGTCGTAACGCCGAGCAAGTCATGGTTCACAAGGTACGCACAGCAGCCTCATTTGTGAAGCGGAAGCAGCGCAGCAACCCGACAGCAACGCTCGAACGCGAAGCTGCTAGTGAGCTTCATGCAGCTGTTCGCGGACGACTCGGGCTTCTCGCTGACCGAGACGTCTCCTGGCTACCGAGACGACGTGCTCGCTCTCAGCAAGAGCTTGGAGCGCCGCGTCCTCGCCTACTTTGGTCAACGCGGGTTGCGCGCGCGGGTCAAACTCCGTGCTCAAGCTCCTTTGCCAGCTTCACACGGCAGGCCAGCTGAACAGCGAGATCGCTCGCTTCAACCAGCTTGTCGTCGCGGGTATGGTTGTCAATCCAGCACCTGCGCCCATGAGGAACGCGCCCGAGCGGACGTGAGAGTATACACACCATGCATTTCCGTACTGTTTGTCAATGAATTTGTTTGCACTCGCCATACTCGCCTCTCACTCAGTGTGGTACCACCCACACGCACATCAGGCTCGCACATGCACTCGCCGACAATGTGCTTGAATGATGCAATGCAATACACACTCTTCATACGCTGTCACACTAGACCACACACACGTGCACACGAACTGCACACGGACTGGTTACAGTTTGCCCACGACTGGGATCGAACCAGCGCTCGTGCCATTGGCAGAGCCAACCGCCAGGCTGCGGGGGCACGAGAATCACACAGCACACAGATGCACACTCGCACGTCTCGTCACCCACGAAATCGCCAACTCTTCGCGCCTTGTCGCCATCGTGTCCGACCGCGACGTGAACTGCACGCGATCACTACCACACAGCACCAATGAGAGCTCTCGCACAAGCAGTGTGCCTCGCTCGTTCACCGCTGCGATCGTCCGCCAACGCATTCGTGCTCTCGACACATAAAAAACTATCACACGCAGAAACCCAGCGCCAAAGTCTTCCACCAACGCGACCGCGCCCCAGAATTGCACATCTAACCCATTGACTCGCACGCGCGAGCAAAGCGCCTCACTTCAGCGCCAATGCGACTGCGCTCTCGACCTGCGCGACATTATCGACGAGACCGCTTGCATAAGCACAGCAAAGCGCACGACAGCCAAAGAGAGCACAAGCGAGCAGCGAGATCACACTGGCACCACGTCAAAGTGGAGCAACACGCACCAATCAGGGAGGCCCTCGAGAGCCAACGACGATGTTCCGATAGTACTGCACGCGCGAGTATCTCGTGCCGAGCAGCACGTGCCACTGCAGAAGCCCCCGCTCCCTCCTCGCACTGTCTGGCCGGTCGGTCGAAGAATGTGCGTTCGCAAACGGGCTGACCGGCTTTTTGCAAATAACCTCAATAATGAGGTTGAATTGGATGTGGCGGCAAATTGTTGGCAGGTGTCGGCAATGTCGGCACGATGGTGATATGGAATGCTGAAATAGAACGTAGAGTCCTGAACGAACTGTCGTACACTTTGCTCCAGTTTGTCGATTGAATAGTGTAGGTGGTCGAGTTGAGAGCTGGAGTAAACAAGTCAGGATGTGAGCGAGCAAGCAAATGAGAGTGTAGAGAAAATAGAGAACGATAGTGAGGGGCAAAGTGAGAGGACGGGGAGTGAGAGAAATCATGTCAGATAATGATGGGATGGGATGATCAATCGTCGAATAGATTATGAAAAGAAAAGAGTTAGCGAGAGAGCAGGCGACTGGATAAGTGTTGTGAACGAAGTAAAGGACATTGATCAGCTGACAATGTATGAATGTGGTATAATGAGAAAAAGAGAGAGAGGAATGGATGGAGTTGGGACGGGGAAATAACACTGTCCGGTATTTCCTGGGGCGAAGCCCCGAGGAAGAGCCTTGTTAGTCCTAAAAACGGATAAAACCATTTTTGACAGATTTTGATGACCTGTCAAAAGTGTTGGATGGTTGTACATTCGAACTCGAGATAAAATGTACATCACCTGATTCCCAGGCTGCCACAAAAATTCAAAGTCGTGCTCTCCGCTATCACCACAGCTGCAAGTGGTCGCGCCGAGCTGAGCATTGCCCTCCGGCTGCTTGCTCTTGTAGCTGCCGACTAATCGACTCGACCATGCAGCTCTCCCGCGTCAGTGCTCGCCGTCGCCGCCGAAACAGGTAGTTCTCGCTTGCTCGCCAACTTGCTCTCAACTCGCTGTCGGCCACCCGGGCGCGTCGCTGTTGTTGGTGTCCAGCTGCAGGACCTTAGCGCCTAATGTCTATCTATTTAAATGTGTGCCCACGAGTTGCTCTTTTTCTTCGAACCACTCGGCGCTCCACGATCGCGCTTCCGCCGCAGTGTCGCCCATATCGTCCGACGCCGATGGTTGTAGCAAGCGCAGGTGCTGATACACGGACGTGAAGTCCGACTCGTCGTTTGGCGAGACTCTGCTGCCAGAGCGCGTGCTGCACATGTGTAACGGAGTCACCGTGCACATCCTAGTAGGTACGGTCCTAGTTTTAATTAAGGCCGCCCCTATTTGGACTCCTCTAGGATTTCCTCCCTTATTCAGTCGGAAACCTCCCATTGGCCGAAGGAATGATACTTTTAGCCAATCAGGGGGCTCCCTCTAATGGGTGGCTCTGAGTAGCCTTAGAATCCCTTGATTTCATCACTATTTTAAAAACAAAAACATAATAAAAATCAGAGTTGAAAATACCCGCTTTAGCACAGACTCGATAGTCTGTGCTCCCGCTTCCTCGCGCGCACATGTACGCTAAAGCCACGGAGCCTCGCCCCGTGACAACTTGAACTTGTTCGTCAACGTGTTCTCCATCGCGACGGGATCAGGTTCATGCAGTTTGCAGAGCCAAACACTTCGAATGATGAAGATGAAAATTACAATAGCCTTTTATTTAGAGAGGAATTGGTCTATTTTAAAATTTGATATTACGACTAAAAATTACAGTAAGTAGGTAAAAATTCTAAAAAACAGATAAACTATAAAACCGCCTTACCAATGAAAAGCGGCGACAAGATTTTGAAGTGCAAGCCAAACGTATGAGTGTAATACCAGATACCATTGGTATCAATAAATGTTTTTTTTATGATGAACATTTTTTCAGCAAAAATCAGGACAAGCCGCCTTTGACATGTGACCGCCTTTAACATGACGAATAAGGTTTACAAGATAGATTTATCTTACATTGACTATAAGGCCTTTTGATGTTGGAGAAAGGAATCTTGGCATTTCCGAAAACCAGCATATATCTTGTAAATCATGGAAAAATCTACAGTCTGGCACTCCTGAAACGACGTTTGACCGAAATCAACTTTGGTCGTTTTCGGGGGAAGTAATTTTTCGAGGGACGTGACTTTCTTCGGTACAGTACTTCTCTTCCCTCTGAAATAATCAGAGGGAAGTGGGACACACTGCCACACCAACTACCGATCCATCACTTTTGCGCGATTGGATTGGTAGCAAAGCGAAATTCGACTATTGGCTAATAATCCGCGTGCGGCGCTGCTGCACAGCTGTGAGACCCGCTCCCACAAGCGCAGCAGAGCAAGCAACCGCGGAAGGCGAAAGCTGCAGATAGCTGGCTGTGATCGAATGGGAGGGCAACGTGACGATGGAACTCCCGACGACAGCGACCCGCGGGGTCGCCACCGATCGCCTTAACCTTAGCGTTCAGGGCGTGCTCAGCCATTTCCACCGTGAGGCGGGCGCGCTGCTGCAAGCGCAGATACACCTCCACGACTGCCAGTAAACCAATCAAGAGCATGTCATGGCTCTTTCCGGACGTACGCAGAAGCCCAGGTGTCAACGCAGCTCAACTCCGAGGGTTGGCTGCAACTAGCGCTTGAGGAGATGCGTAACAACGCCGTGAGTGCAGCTGGCGCCGTGGTGACTGCCAATACCGACAACCTCAACCGCGAGATCGGGTAAAGCTTGCGTCGCATCATTCAACAGCGCGTGCGGCTGTCCGTCACAGCTGCAAAGGTGGCGGCAGGAGATCCGATGCTGGTGGTCGCCATAAAGCTCGAACAGCGCCTCGATGGGTCAACAATCACGGCGCTTGTGGCCGCGAAGGATGCTAAGCTGAAGGACATGAGCGCTCGCGCGGAGCTTATGCTCGTCGAGGCGGATTACCGGCTCGCGAACGCAGGCTCGCAGGAGCTCGTCTGCGCAAAGGTCTGAGACACACGGACAACGCTGATAGTGGCGCAGATCGAGAGCCACCTACGAGAGCTCACCAACATCCACATCGCCGCCACATTGACCGCGGCATCAGACGCGCTGGTAGCTAGAACGGCTTCGAGCGCGCTGGAGTAGGTTCGCCAAGAGCTCGCCGGTACTAATGGTGAAGGGCTGTTGCGCAAGAACGTGACGCGGTACATTGCAGAGGCTACTACAACAACCGATACACGCTTCAGGGCCACTTCCGAGGTATACTTGCGCTCCATGTCCGCGCACGCGGCAGCGCGGCAATCGCGGAGGTGAACACCCAACTCTCGAAGCTGGCGGACGTTATCCAGGATACCCGGAGCCGCCTTGAGAAGCGTATTCGAGTGTCTCGGAAGCGCACGCAGGTGTAGACCAACGACATCGTGAAGACTCGTGTCGTAGAAACGGCTGGAGGCTGCGAAGAGCGGCTGCACGACTTAATCATAGGGCGATTCCATCAGCTCCAGGTTCGTGTCGTGTCTGGCATTGAGCTAAGGCAGTGTCAACGCAAGTTGCTGGGAAATAGCTGGAGCCAGAGACGACCATTCCAAGCCGCCTCGTCCAAGCTTCAGCGTACCTCCCCTAGCAAGCACAGGAACTGGGACGCGCGTCGGAGGCAGCCGGTGATAGCAGCGTTACTACGAGATCCGCAGGCACACTCTGAGGCAACCCATCCGGCATCAACCTGCGCTGCGGATGAGCCAAGCAGGAACGTTGCTTTCGAGACGGCGAAGAAGGCCGTCATTACCGAGCTGCAGCAGTTCCACGAGAAACTGCCTACGTGCTCGTCAAGAAGGACCTCGCTGAGTGGCAGACGCGGCACTGAGAAAGAAAGACCCCATGAAAGCCAGGCAGCAGTGAGCGCAATTCCACCTGACATCCAGCGCCGCCTGAAGCAAATGGAGCGGAGTCTTCTTCGTAATGGTGCTAAGGCGTAGCAGGCAGCGAGACGAGTCGCGAGAACAAAGGAAAGTTCAGTGCGTTGCTTGATGAATACATGCGTGAGGTTGCTGCACTAGTTCGACTCTTTCATCTCTTCCGCGTCGGTGCTGGAGCTCGCAGAGAAAACCTTGGTAATCGGCATGTCCAAGTCTGCCTCGGCGCCGTCTAGTTCCTTCAACACTGCGCGCCGCGAGGAGGACGATGCGACTTCTTTCATGTCGAGTGAGTCAACTTGTGTGAGGTTCACAAACTCTCTGTTTGCACTCAGATAGAAGCACATGCCAACGGCACGGGATTGGGGTTGCTTCACTCCGAGGTGACCATCCGGCCGTACATCCCGACATCTCGCTCGATCAGCACAGACGACGTCGAGATCTCGAAGTACACCTTTGCGACCTGATGTAGAACGTTTTAGTTGCTGCTCTCGATATGCTTTTGCCAAAACGTCACCACTTTGCCGTCGCAACAGGAGCCTCGGAGAGCCACCACTGCAGCGCTTTCTCAAAATTGCCCTTCGCTCACGTCGACAGGATTCGGTGTGTCGACAGCGCCACCAAAGAACGGAACAATGTCGTCCACGAAACCACTGCCCTCAGTGACTGACGTTGCGGCGCTGCTCTCGGCAGTGTTTTGTTCTGAGCGATCTTCACCATCATAGCGCGAACGTGATCCAGGGCTCTGCGCTTCACATGTTTCACAATCCTTGTCGCCGCAGCAGCCGTTATGCCGCGCTCCAGGCAGCAGAAATTGCCCATCCTCCTGAGCGTCGCGTCTAAGTTCTAGCACTGTGGCTGGAATAGAGGTTGCGTCTCGAAGATGTTCTGGTGGTTCAGCCGCTCTGCGGCGTCGATTTTGCGCTTGAAGTAGCGGCCATCAAACCCCTCGACGAGCTTCTGCCTTGTGGTCGCATTCAGTGCGTCGAGATCGGTGGTGGCGATTTTCGCCTCGTTCTCTGATGTTGCGCAACAGCCCTTGAGCGGCTCTTTGCTGTTGAGGGCGACCACCCGCAAGTGGTAAAGCTTCAGAAGAGCTTATACCTGCGTGCGGGTCTCTGCCTGCGATGTCGCGTGCAGAGCAGCAACGGAGTGGAGCAGAGCATAGAATTGCTCGAGTACCTTGAGCACCCCTTTAGAGGAACCCGAACCGCGCTACCAGCGGACCGATAGCACTCTTCAAACCACGTCTCGTGCGGACCCCACTCCTCGATCACTCGCGCAACCACACGCGCAAGACCGATGAAGCGATGAGCCTGGTAATAGAGCAGTTTAGTCTTCCAGTTCTTGTCTTCAAGCTGACACAGAGACTGTCACGGGACTTGGCCGTGACTGGCTTGT
>SMMQ01003009.1:56493-68782 GCA_008271595.1 [Pythium] brassicae (nom. inval.) | reverse complement strand
AATGGGGGGGGGGGGGGGTGTCCGGCGGCGCCTGGTGGTCGGTCTGGTGGTACGCAGCAAAGTCGTCGAAGTGATCGGGCGCGTGGTGGACAGCGAGACGATCCAGGAGTTCAAGGCGACGCTCTTTGGCGAGAACTTCGATCTCGACACGTACGACCAGTTCGTGCAGCTCGCGCAGGCCAAGCACCGCAGCCTGTTCGATTAGGACAGTGGGCGGACCAACGGGGCGGCGTGATGACGTATACCGACTGCCGAACGAGCAGCTCTCTCTCTCTCACATTCTCTTTACATCCCACACCTCTACGTCCTCTCCGCCTCTGCGTGTGCGTTCTCTGCTGCAGCGTTCACTGCCTCCACTGCCTCCGAACTCGACGGGGAAGCTCCTGCAGGCTCCGAGTGCTGCACCGCCTCCGAGAGCGGGCGCGGCCACGGAGGCGCTTGCACGCCGTTCATCGCTGCCTGCGCCAGGAACGTGTGCGCGAACGGCGTGCAGAGCGCCTTGTACAGCGGCAGGGGCCGGAAGTACGAGTGCGCGACAAAGTCGACGATCTCCGTGACGTCGCGCGGGCTGAAGACCTGGACGCTGTGTGCCAAGCACAACGCGCGTGGGGCTCAGAACGGCGGGGATCCGCACCGAAAAAAAGTCTGTGCACGTGTGTGTACCTCTTGGGCGATCTCTCCACGCTGTGGGCGAGCAGCAGCGACTGGAAGAACGCGTAGCTGCTCCCCGTGTCCGTGGCGCTGGAAGTCGACAGGTCTCTCTCCATGAGCGTCTGGCAGATCCCGAGCAGCACGGACGTCTGGCGGAGGCTGAAACCCCGCTGGCGGCAGAACGTGCGCGGGCGGTTAAGGAAGCACGAGGAGGGAGTGCACAGAAAGCCGCAGCCAATAAGCCGGCAACGGGAC
This sequence comes from [Pythium] brassicae (nom. inval.), assembly GCA_008271595.1. Classification (NCBI taxonomy): domain Eukaryota; phylum Oomycota; class Peronosporomycetes; order Pythiales; family Pythiaceae; genus Globisporangium; species [Pythium] brassicae (nom. inval.). The sequence continues at coordinate 67,876 of SMMQ01003009.1, read as the reverse complement.
GATGGACGGATATGAGTAGTTGTGCACGTGCAGGTTGAGCAGCAGCGCGTGCTTCTCGTTCGTCGCCGGCTCGAGGCGCATGATGGCCGCCAGGTCGCTGCATGGAAAGTATGTTGTAGCGAGCGTTAGGAGGCAACTCGCCACTTGTTTGGCCACCAAGCCCACGTCACTCGAGCTCCGCACCAATCCCACCTGCTGCACTCGGCAAGCGAGTGGCGCTCCGCGAGCCGCGCCAGTTCGCTTTCCGTCGCGTGCTTCCACACGATGGCGTCAGTCTGCGCAGCAGTCGAAGACGCACGCGATGAGCTCAGCTTCCCAGCACTGGGGAGCAGGCGAAGAAGAGAGGCATTGGTGCTGGTGGCGCCATGATGTACCATGATGTGTGCTTGGATTGTGCCTGAGGTGGTGTGGTGTGGTGACCTTTCGAGGCTCCCTCGTACACAATCTCTTCAAATAAGTACGATTTCAAATTTACGTGATGGATAGCATACAATTCCAAGTCGTTGGTCTCGTGAGGTGTCCACTGAGATTTGGTCCCAACCTACATACAAATCCCAATAGTCCAAGCGATCCGTGTCCAATGCCGACAAAGCCACACAGTCGCTGTCGTCGTCAGGGAATGCTGCTTGGTGACGCCCATTTCACGAGGAGAAGCTCCAAGCACCAAAGCGAGCAAACACCGCGCCGCGTCCCCTCTTCCCCCACCCACCCACCCACTCTCTCGCCTCATGCGCAGCGCAGCATCCATCCGCACGCTGCTTTGGCGCCGCCACGCTGCAGTGCTCAGCGGCTCCCGCGCCGTGCTGCTCGGCGCGCGGCGCGGCTTCGCGGCGCTACCCGACGGCGTCGAGGAGCTCGCGATGCCTGCGCTGTCGCCCACGATGACGGCCGGCAGCCTTGCACGCTGGCTCAAGACCGAGGGCGAGCAGCTGCGCGCCGGTGACGTGCTCTGCCAGATCGAGACGGACAAGGCGGTCGTGGACTATGAGATGCAGGACGACGCCGTGCTCGCGGTCGTGGCGCTGCCCGAGGGCGCCGCCGACATCCCCGTCGGCGCTGTGCTCGCATACACGGTGCCGGACGTGGAGATGTACGAGAGCCTCGCGGCCAGCGGCGCGCTGAAGGCGCTCAAGGACGCCCCAGTGAGCGCGAGTGCGGCGCCTGCGGTCCCTGCCCCGGAGGCGGCGGCGGCGGCGACGGCGGCGCCTGTCGAGACTCCGGCGGCACATGGTGCTCGCCAGCCGCTGATCAAGTTCCTCGGGAAGCGCTCGCTGCTCGCAGCGGCTCCTGCGGCAGCGACGGCGCCTGCAACGGCGTCTGCGCCTGCAGCAGCGGCAGCAGCCGCCCCCGCTGCCGCAGCGCCGGCGAGCGGCGACGACTTCACGGACGTCGCGCTCTCCAACATGCGCAAGATCATCGCGAAGCGTCTGACGGCGTCCAAGGTGACGGCGCCGCACCAGTACGCGAGCATCGAGTGCGAGATCGACAGCATCATGGCGCTGCGCCAGACGCTCAAGTCGGCGCACAGCGTCAAGGTGTCGGTGAACGACTTCATCCTCAAAGCCGTCGCGCTCGCGCTGCGCGACGTCCCGGAGGCGAACTGTCACTTTGATGCGGCGACCAAGTCCGTGCAGCCGAACCCGTCGGTCGACATCTCCGTGGCGGTGGCCACGGCCGCGGGGCTCATCACGCCGATCGTGCCCGGCGTCGACGCGCTCGGGCTCAGCGGCGTGAACCGCGTATTTATGGAGCTCGTGGCGCGCGCGCGCCAGAACAAGCTCAAGCCGGAGGAGTTCCAGGGCGGGTCGTTCACGATCTCGAACCTCGGCGGCTTTGGCGTCGACAACTTCACGGCCGTAATCAACGGCCAGGCGTGCATCCTCGCGGTCGGCCGCGGCCGCAAGGAGGTGCTGCCGCCGCGTTCGCTTGAAAACGGCGCCGAGCCGCGCCTCGCGACGCTCATGAACGTCACGCTGTCGCACGACCGCCGCGTCGTGGACGACGTCGTCTCGGGGCAGTTCCTCCAGGTCTTCAAGCGCTACATGGAGAACCCGGAGCTCATGGTTTTGTAGGTGGGAAAGTGCCGCCGCCGCCGCTGCCGCTTAGGTGCGTGTGTGCTGTGCTGTGTGGTATGTGTGGTGGACGCCGCGACAGCAGCAAGCAGATAGTGGCACGAGAGAGCGAGCGAGTGAGCTTTGGTCCCTTTGTAGTATCCTCACACAAAGAGCGCGCAAAGTATTCGCAGGTCTATCGTGACTTTGCTGAGGAGGCCATTTGAGAGAGAGCTGGAAATAGCAGGCATCGTGTCGTGCTATTTCTGCATCATGAAGTAGGTCACGCTGCATCATAAGACACACTGTCATCCGCGCTTCTTCCTGGACGCCACTTCCCTCTCTTCGACCTCGCACGGACACGCCACCACTGCCTCCAGTCGCAACGCCACATCGACGCCATCAGACTGGAGCATGAGCACCATCCAGCTCGACGAGAACCCGGAGGACGTGTTCGAAGTGCTCGAGCGCCTCGGCGAGGGGTGCGTACATGCAGTTTGGCTGCAACCTGCTGAGCAGAATGCCGCCAAACGAGTTGCACTGACCGTCTGACGGTGGAATGCGATGAGCAGCTCGTACGGCAAAGTGTATAAAGCCGTGACGAAAGACAGCGCGGATGTCGTGGCGCTCAAGGTCGTGTCGATGGAGAGCGACGAGAAGGACTTTAGCGACCTGACGAAGGAGATCCGGATCCTCGAGCGGTGCGCGAGTCCGCACGTGGTGCAATACTACGGCAGCTTCCTGTACGACGGGCAGCTCTGGATCTCGATGGAGTACTGCGCCGCTGGCTCCATCGCCGACCTCATCGCGCTTCGGCGGCGCTGCTTGAGCGAGCGCGAGCTCGCCGCTGTCTGCGCGCACGTGGCGCTCGGACTCGCGTACCTGCACGCGAACCGGAGTATCCACCGCGACATCAAGGCCGGCAACATCTTGCTGGCCGCGAACGGTGCCGCCAAGCTCGCGGACTTTGGCGTCTCGGCGCAGCTCACGAACACAATCAACAAGCGCAAGACGGTGATCGGCACACCGTTCTGGATGGCGCCGGAGGTGATCCAGGAGTCGCAGTACGACGGCAAGGCGGACATCTGGTCGCTCGGCATCACGGCGATCGAGATGGCCGAGGGCGAGCCGCCGCTCGCGCAGATGCACCCGATGCGCGCGATCTTCATGATCCCGAACCGCGCGCCGCCGACGCTGCAAACGCCCGACGGGTTCTCGCCGCTCTTCAACAACTTCATCGCCACGTGCCTGCGCAAGGACCCACAGCAGCGCCCGTCGGCCGAGGAGCTACTCGACCACGCCTTCATCAAGAAAGAGGTCGGCAAGCTCCAGAGCCTGGGCTCGAGCGGCGGACTCGCGATCCTCCAGGAGCTCGTGGACCAGAGTCTCGAGCTGGTGGCCGAGGCGCGCGAGGATCACCTCCAGGACGAGTACGAATACCGCAGCGCCGCCACGGGGCGGCTCGACGGCTCGCTCTCCGTCGCAGACGTGAGCACGATGCTCAAGAGCAGCGGGAGCATGATGAAGTCGCACCGCCCCTCGACGTCGCAGACAGCTCGCTTCCTGCAGCCCGGCAGCAGCAGCCTGCAAGGCGCTGCTTGTGGCACGATGGTGTACTGTGGTGCTGCCAGCGACGGCGAGCCGCAGATCGGGGCTGCTGACCCCACACCCGCTCGTGAGCGCCGCGACACGAGCGACTTGTACGGCACGATGGCTCCTGCGGCTCCCATGCCACCGCCAGCACCGCTCGCGAACTGGGCGGCGCACACTGGGGCCTCCGGCACGATGGTGTCCGTCGGAGGACTGGACATGGACGACACGGGCACGTTACGCGCCTCGAGCGGCTTCCCGTACGGAGACGGCGGCGATGAGCTGGAAGACGTGGACGTTGCGACTTCCTCGGCTGTCGGCCCGGCTCCGAACGAGCACGAGGACGAGCCGTCCTTCATGCGGTACTTCCGCCGAAGCCGCGACTTTGACGACTCGCTTGCGAAAGCGTCGGCGGTGCGTCCGGCTGCGCGCGAGTCCCACGACCCAGTGGGCGGTGACAGCAACAGCAGCAGACCCTTCGAGAAGGAAACAAAGACCACGCGACAGCAGTTGACTGAGCTGCACGAAGAGTTCGAGCGCGACCTGCAGGCGCTTCGACGCACGTTCGCGGCGCGCAAGGCGGCGCTCGAGAAACTGCTCCAAGCAGGGGAGCAGGAGTGCGGAGAACCCGAGTCCGTCATTGTATGAGGCAGCGCGCAGCAAGCAACAGCAGCTCCGTCGAGAGAGACGCGAGCGACGCACAAGCCAAGCACAGGCAACGGTGTCCAGCCACCCCCCATCCGAGTCAATCCGAGCCACTGATTCCTTCACTCGTGACCCACCACACTCCATGCACACAGCCGCTGGGCTAGGCGTCGAGCGTCATGACGTTCGCGCCGCCGACGTTCTCAAACTGCGCGATGTCGGCATGGCCGTCGAAGAGCTCGAGCCCGCCCTGCGCCTTGCCGCTCGCCGCGTCCGAGGCCGCGCGGCCCGCGAGCTGGAGCTTGCAGGTCAGCAGCTGGCAGAGGCTCTCGAACTGCGCGCGCTGCGCGTGATGGCCTGCCGCGTTGGCCTTGAGCGTCTTCTGCTGCTTGCGCAGCTCCTTCGTGAGGCTCTCCTGCTGCGCCACCTTGTGCTTGTAGAGCTCCTGGAAGGACTTGATGTCGCGCAGCAGGCGGCCGGCGCCCTTCTCGAACGCCATCTCCTGCTCGACCTTGTCGACGCGGCCCTGCTCGACCTGGAGCAGACAGTGGAGCAGGTGGTACTGGGACTCCTCGCGCAGGCAGTCGTCCTGGAACGCGCCGCACTCCTGCTCGAGCTTGATGCGCTCGGTCTCGAGCCCCACGGCCGTGTTGTCGTACTGCGCCTTGCGCTCCAAGTACGTCTGCTCGAGCTCCTGGTACCGCTGTCGCACGGCGCGCAGCTCCTTGATCTGCGGCGCGAGCTGGTTCTTGCGCTCCTTGAGCGTCTGGTTGATGTCCGTCACGATGCGCGAGATCTCCTCGAGCGTCTCGCCCTTGAGCTTGTTCACCTGCGCGTTGCGCTCCGAGACGCTCTCGAGCTGCTCCTGCGTGGCGAGAAAGCCCGACACACCCTTCTTGGCCTCGAGGTCCTTGAGGAAGCCGTCCAGGTCCGCGTCCTTGCTCTTGAGCAGCTGCTCCGTGCGGTGGAGCACGACGCTCTCGGCCGTGAGTTCGGCGAGCTCGGCTTTGACCTTCTTGTACTGGTTCATCTTGTTGCGCAGCGAGTTGGCGTACTGCTTGTACTCGTCGCGACTCATGAAGCGCGCGCCCGAGAGCTCCGAGAGCTTAGCCTCGAGCGCCTCGAGCTGCTTGAGCAGCGCCGCCTTCTCGGCGCGCAGGCCCTCGAGCTCGTCCTCCTTGGCCGCGAGCTTCTTGGCCTGCACGCTCGCGTGCTGGCGGTAGATGCCGAGCTTGTCGTCGCCCGCGGCCTTGTGCGCCTCGGCCACCTGCGCCTGGAAGTGCTGGATCGAGTGCTTGAGGCTCGCGAGCTCGTCCTCCATGTCGGCGATGTCGGCCTCGGACTTCGGCGGCTCGGCCAGCGCGCGCTCGAGCCGCTGGAGCGTCTCCTGCTGCAGCTTGAACTCGAGCGGGAACTTGGCGACGAGGATGTCGCGATTGCGCTCGACCTGCGCCTGGAGGTGCTCGAAGAGCTGCTCCGGCGGCGTCTCGTGGCTCAGCGACGCGCGCAGGTCCGCGAGCCGCTGCTCGCCCTCGCGCACGCGCTTCTCGACGAGCGCGAGCGCGAGCACCTGGTCGTGCTTGCGCTCCGCGAGCTTGGCCTGCTCCTCCTGCTCCTTGCGCAGCGCGCTCGTGGCCTCGAGGATGTCCTGGAAGCCGCCCTCGCCCGCGGTCTTCTTTTTGAGCGCGCCGATCTTCTCTTGCAGCTGCTGCGCCTCCTCCTCGAGCTGCGCGATCTCCTTGCGCAGCTCGCCCGGCCGCGCCTTGGAGCCGCGCAGCTGGTCCACCTCCTTGTGCACGGCCTTGAACTGCTCCTGGAGCTGCTTGTAGTGCTCGTGCATGCCGCTGAGCGCTGCCTCGTCGGCCCATGCCACCCACGAACACCCCCACACACACGCTTAGTGAGCTCTGTCGTAGTAGCGCTCGCCGAGCCGCACACGACGCAACGCAGGCAGCCACGCACTCTCATTGCCAAAGAACTCTTGCGGCACGTTCAGCGGCGCGAGGAAGCGGCCGAGGTACGCGCGCTTCTTGTGGCCCGCGAGGTTCTTGAGCGCCCAGTGCAGGATCGGGTAGAGCGCCTGGCGGTCACCGTGCACGAGCGCGTCCCGGAAGCCCTCGACGTCGCGCGGCAGCGGGAACTTGAGCAGCTGCAGGAACTCGAGGTACCGCAACGCGCGCTGCTCGTCCGCCTCGCTGCGCAGGTCCACGTTGTGCTTGGCGTCGATCTCCGCGAAGACCTCGTTCAGGATCTGCAGCAGCTCGAAGTTGCTCTTCTCGTCGAACGCCACGAGCGTGAGCCCGAGCCGGAACGGCTCCTGGTTGAGCTGCTCCACGATCAGCTGCAGCTCGCTCATGGCTGGTGGCTGGCGTCCTGTCGAGTCGGGTCGGGTGTCTGAGGATGAGTGTGTGTGTGGTCTCAAGGTTGAGAATGAGAGAGAGTGGCTCACAAAGGACAGCAAAGGGACGCGTCGCTTCGCCCTTTGGATCGGACGTCTTCCAAGACGAGCCCAGCGTTGATACTCAAGACACTCAAAAGACACACGAGTGAGTCATGCTGGTCGATCTGTATTGTACACAACAACTGGCTTTCAAAAGCACACACACACCAGTCAGCCCAACGTCTTCTTCTCGCCGCCTCGCTGGCCCTCTACACACGGGCCCGAGGCGGGTGTACACGCATCTCGTCCTTCGCTCGTTGCTTCCCCCTCTCCCCCCGCTCGCCTTCGTCCCCCTCTCGCTCGTAAGTGGTTCTCTCGCTCGCTCGCTCGCAAGCGCCAGCCTTTCGTCACGCCCACCCGCTCTTGTCTACGACGCGCTGATGCCCTCCCTGGTGCAAAAACGGACCAGATTACACGTCAGCGTCGCGCAATCAGCTCAGCCAAAAACCACTCCCACACACCAACGTACTTGCGGAACGCCTCGGCGATGCGGTGCGAGTCGAACGTGCAGTGGATGCTGACGATGCTGCCGCCGCTCATACTTAGAATGTCGCACGACTCCTCCGTCACGGTCTGGCTGTTGCGCAGGATGCGGAACGTCGTTGACGTCATCACGACGACTGTCTCCTCGTCTTCGTCGACCACGACGCGGAGCACGCGGCCGCTGCTGCGCTCGACCGTCTCGTCGCGGATCTTCCAGTAGTCGCACACGCGCTTGTAGCCGTGGAACTCGCCCCAGTACGGCACGCAGTCCGGCAGGTTCGAGCTCAGCACGCACGACTCGGCCACCGGGTCGATCTTCTCCTCCATCCAGAACGACGCCGGCGCGTCGAGCGGCGTCGAGAACTTAAGCGTCGGGCCGAAGAGGTTCTTGTAAAACTCGACCGCAGTCTCCTTCAGCTCGGCCTTGCTCCACTTGGGCAGCGCGGCCGCGGGGCCGCCACTGCTGCTGCCGCCGGTGCTCGCGCTGCTGCACAGCTTGGCCGCGTCGTCGCCCAGCAGCGAGAGGCGCTTGCTGCTCGGCGGCTGCGGGGCCGCCGCGCTCACGCACACGAGGATCTCTGTGAGCCACACGAGGCGCGTGTCGATCGAGTCGACGACCACCATGAACGCGCCGTGGCCCTGCGTGTTGATCTGGAAGCCGTACACGCCGTGATGGCCGGCCACGTGCACCGGGATGCCCTCCGAGACGCTCACGGGCCGCGCCGTGCCGCGCACGTACGTGCGGTCCTTCGCGTGCGCCTCGCTGATGTAGTAGCTGAGCGAGCCTTCGAGGCGGTTGAGCACGAAGAAGTATCGCTCCCACACGTGGCGCTGGCCCGTCTCGGGAAACTTGCTCTTGTACATGTACCCGGACGTTAGCACGTTCATCGTGATGCTGCTCCGGTCCGTCGACGAGTGGTGCGCGCTCGACACCGGCACGTCGGCCACCACGACGCCGCCGTCGTGGTGCACGTGCTTGGTCACATCGTCGCCGCGGGACGTGTCCACGACGAGCACGTCGGTCTGGCGCGGGGCCATTGGCGGCGCGAACGGCTCGTTGCTCAGCGCGAGGAGCTTCTTGTCCGACTTGTCGCTGTGGTGATTCGCGACCCACGAGTTGCGCAGCTTCTTAAACACGTTGTTCCACGCGAACGAGCCGCGCTGCTGGCCACTCGGCGCCGCGGGGTCCGGGCCCCCGTTCTGCTCCGGCGACGGCGCCTTCTCCGGGACTTTGATCACCGAGCCGAGCCGCATCGGGCTCTTGAACACCGGCGACTGCAGCACGTTCTTAAAGTAGTGCGACTTGCGCGGCGCCTCCTTCTCGGACGGGTCCTTCGGCGACGACGACTCCTTCTCCGAGTGCGTCGACGTCGTGCGGCCAGTGGGGAGGAACCCGGCGCCGGTCTCCGACGGCACGGGGCTCTCGACCTTCTCCGGTCCGCTCGACGGACTCTTCTGCTTGTCCGCGACGTGCTCCTCCTCAGCGGGGTCCGTCAGGTGGTCCACCACAGCGGCGACTGTGGTGGTGGTCGGCGAGCCACCACCTGCCGCCGGCGAGGACGACGCAGACCCTGAGAGCGAGCTCCGGCGGCCGCTCTCTTCGTCCGAGTTGCGCTTCTGGCCGTCCGATCCGCGCTTGCTGTCGCTCTTGCTGCCGGCGCGGCCCGTGAGCTTGGCCCAGGCTGAGCTGCGCTTGCAGTGGAACAGCACCTGCGCGTTGTTCTGCGACGGGCTGTGGGCCGCAAACACCTCGTCGAGCACGTCGTGGATGATCGCTGAGTAGATGCGCAGCGTCGGGATCTCGAGCTTCGCCTGGAGGATGAGTTCGAGGATCGTCGTCTCGCTGTCGTCCGCCGCGTCGACGCCAAAGAGGTCCTTCGTGAGCGGGCAGTTCTTCGCGCGCGAGCCGTCGCCGTCGCGCAGGATGAACGAGATCGCCGGCACGACGTGGATCAGCAGCATGTCGAACCGCGAGCGCTTCGCCATGATGCGTAAGTAGACCGCGATGAGGCGGCTCGCGTGCAGTTGCTCGTTCGCGTCCTCGTCGTTCAGCGCCACGAGCGCGTGGAGGTACTTGGCGAGCGAGATCTCGGCCGACGGCGCGAGCCCGCAGTCCAAGTGCGCGACAAACGCCGGCGCGGTCGCCTGCGCGCAGCGCAGCACAGTTGCCCACAGCGTGCCGCCGTGCGAGAGCGACGCGAGGTTGTACATCGACGTCTCGGTCGTGGACTCGCGCGGCGAGCTCGCAAAGTGCTCGGACGAGAAGCTCCCGTAGCCGAACGAGCTCCCGCGGGCCTTGTGGCGCGCGTCGTCCTCGCTCTGGTTGTCGCTGTCGGTCGCGTCCTGCTGGTACTTGGCGCACAGGAGCAGGAGCTCCGTGGCCATGTGCACGTTGAGCGCTGCAACAAGCGTGACAAAAGGGTCAGCATCCAACACACACGACAGCTACAGCCACACACGACATGACGCACACACACGTACAGCTCGATGGCTCGCTGATCTTGTGCCCACGCAGCGTCGCGAGCTCCTCGTGCGCGTTCGTAAAGATCGCTTCGACAATCTCAGGGTGCTTGCCGAGCTCTTCGAGCAACATGAACTGCAGGAAGTTGTGGTAGCCGTGCGTCATGGACTCGAAGCCCCGGATCGTGCCAAACTGGTCGCGTACAAAGTACTTGGAGAGGTACACGCCGCCCTCGCGGCGGCAGAACGAGCCGAGCCGGTCCGCCTGGTTCGCCTGCAGCATGTCGACGACCAAGTGCGACGTGTTCTCGACGAGCATCGCGTTCTGCAACGCGGTCGTCGTACTTGAGGCGTCGGAGGCACTCGGCTCGAGGCGCGTGGCGGCCACAAGCAGCGGCGCCACGATCTCCATCGCGTCGTTGCGGCCTGTGATCGGGTGCACGCTCTCGTACGACTGGAGGATGAGCGTGAGCATGTACTTGATCGTGTTCGAGTACAAGTGCGGCACGACGCGCGGGAGGAAGCGGCGGAGAACGTTCGCGACGTAGCCTTCCTCGAGGCAAAAGCCGTCGTGGAGCCGCACGAGCGCCTTGCTGAAGAACAGCAGCTGCATCTCGTCGAGCGGCTGCGGGTTCTCAAACACCGAGTAGAGCTGCGCCCACTTGGCGACGTCGCCGGGCTCCTGGCACCCAAACACCGCGGTCGACGTCGTCGAGCCGGACGACGAGTCGGACGAGAACGACTCGTACAGGTCTTCCTCGCCCGTGTAGAGCTTCATGATGATCTCCGAGCACACAAAGTGCTTCTTGTAGTAGCCGTACTCCTCGTGCGGCTCGCCGCTGAACACGGGCGGCGTCACGAACTCCGCGAGCACGGCCTTGACCGTGGCCGGGTGCATGAGCCAGAGCCGGATGTCCGAGTCCGTGTCCTCGAGGATCTCGAGGATCGGGTCAATGCCCATGTCCAGGAACGCCGCGAGGCTCATCGTCTTGTGGTGCACGGACGCGCCAAAGAGCGGGTCGTCCGGGTACGACTGGAGCGACCGCCGGCGGTACGTGTCCGCGTCGTCGAGGAACTTGGACAGGCTGCCCGAGCGACTCCCGCGGTTCGTGATCACCTCCATCTCGTTCACCGAGTAGCTGATCGTGGGCGGCGCGGCGCCGTGGCCCTGGCTGCGCTCGTGCGCGCTCGTGCGTTCCGCGAAGAAGTCCTGCAGCTCGTGCTCGAGGCTGTCGTCGTCGTCCTCAGCGGTGGCGTCGTGATGCGCCTGGTCGGCGGCATCGTCATCGTTCTCCTGGCGCGCGTCCGCAAAGCTCTCGGCGTCGTCGTCGTCCTCGTCGTCGCCCCCGAGCGCCTGGAGCGCGAGCTCCGACAGCTGCAGCGGCAGGTCAGCGAGGTCCCCGGGGACGGGGACAGCGACGCCGACGTCCGTGGCATCCGTGGCAGTCGGGGTGGCACTTGGGGCGGCGGTCGTCTCCGTGGCCTCTGCTGTCGTCACGCTCGCAGTCTCGACCGTCGTAGTCTCCGTCACAGTCGCCGTCTCGACTACCGTCGCTTTCGTTACGGTCGCCTCGACGGACTCTTCCGCCTTCACTATCACTTCTTTCGTTGCGGCTGGCGCGTCCTCCGAGTGCGCGGGCTCTTCGGCCGCTGCCATCACCGCCTTCTCTGAGACGAGCTGCGGGGACGGCGGCTGCTCCACGTCGCCCTTCAC
>SMMQ01003009.1:17676-31932 GCA_008271595.1 [Pythium] brassicae (nom. inval.) | reverse complement strand
GGGGGGGGGGGGGGGGGGATGAGGACGACACTTTCGAGTGCGTGGGGCTGACGCGAGGCGGCCTCTTTGTGCTCGTTTTGCTGGCGTCACGCTGCACAGTCGGGAAGAACCAGTCGAGCGACGACGCGGCAGTCGCGCGTTTCCGCAAGTTCGAGAGCCGCCGCAAGTTCAGGTGATCGAGGAGCTCGTACACTCGTGACTTTGGAGCGTTTGGAAAGAGAGCGAGTGAGTAAGCGAATGCGGCGCGAGGGCGGGGCGGAGTTTCCATACAAATTCTCTCTTTATAATGCGCAAAGCAGACAAAAGCCTCAACAAGGCTTCGTGTGTTCGTGCATCGAAGTGGACAAAGTGGTCGGCATTCTGCCGCGCATGACGAGCTTGAGAGCGGAGTTGAGGACGGAGTCGGGCTTCTCTCGCATTTTGTGCCGGGGGAATCCGAAAGCCAGAGGCTCCACCCAAAGGGTCCATTGCGGATGTAGATGGCTGGCGGTCGCGCTTTCGAGCGCGCGGGGTCGCGAAGGAAGGAAGGACCAGGTTTCGTCATGCGAATGTTGCCGAAAGACCTCCTCTCGTCGAGGTCTCGCTCTCTCCCGCATCTCCCAAAGAAGTCAGCCCAGCTTCCAGATGTGGCTGGCGCTACAGACGGTTCAAAGCCAGTTGGCCAACTACAAACGCAGCTGCTGCTGTTTTCAACCATCTGGTCATCTCGTTTATGAATAATAAACTGTAGCAGCAGCATGCACAGTGCGACCGCTCGCGAATGACAACCGCGCGATCGTGCGGCGCCACAGTCACAGACCGCAATGCGCTCGTGGTTCCAGCGCGCGTCGCCGCCCCAGCCGCCGCCGCCGCCACCCGCGCATCCGCACCCGCCATCGCTGCCCTCGCCGCAGTCCCCCAACGCGGCGCTCGACGCGTACCTCTTTGGCAACCACCCGCGCGCGCCGATGCCCATGCTCGAGGAACCCGCGCCGCTCGGCGTGGCGCACGCCGCCGACCCGGACGCCGGCGGCTACGCTCCGCGCCCGAGCATCCTCGAGTTCCGCTCCTCGCGCTTCTCCACGCGCACCAACCCGCAGCGCGCGCAGATGCTCGCCGCGATGGCGCACGCGGTGCACAAGCCGCGCGCGGGCCGCGCCGGCGGCTACGACGACGACGACGACAGCGACTACGGGCTGCGCGACACGCACGGGCGGCCGCTGCTCACGAAGACGCTGCTCACTGGCGGCGGCGGCCGCAGCACCACGTCGTCGCTGCGCACGACCGAGAAGACCGACGCCGATGACGATGACGATGACGACGACGACTACCCGACCACCTGCAACGGCGGCGATGACGGCGGCGACGACGACGACGACGACGACGAGGTCGGCGAGAGCGCGGACGAGTGGGACGCCGGCGACGACGAGCGGCTGGCGCTCATGTCGATGCCCGCGTCGCAGGAGGTGCCGCTGCTCGAGGTGGACGATGACGCGGACCTCGACGTGGACGCGATTCTCGTGGGCGCGCGCGCGCTGCCCGAGCGCCTCGCGCGCACGCTCGTGGTGGACGAGCAGGGCTTCCAGCTCTCGCGCGAGAGCGTGATGCTCTCGGCCGCGCGCCTCGACCGGGCCGCGCCGCTTCGGGCCGGGCTGCTCTTCAAGCAGGGCTTCAGCCTGCTGCGCGGCGCCGGCGGCTCGAGCGGCGGCTGGAAGGTGCGCCACGTCGTGCTCTCGAGCGCCAAGCTCGCGTTCTTCCGGGACGAGGGCGGCCGGCGCCGCGGCGAGGTGGACCTGACGCAGTGCTCGGCGCGCGCGATCGAGATCATGCCGCGCGACTCGGTCTACGACGGCGCGCACGCGACCGTGTGGCGCTTCGCAGTGCGCGGCCGCGGCGGCCGGCGCGTGCTGCTGGCCGCCTACTCGGAGGCCGAGATGAAGGACTGGCTGCGCGCGCTGCACGTGGCGCTCGCGCTCCAGAGCGGCGCGGACCTCGGCCGCTTCACCGAGTTTACGCCGCGCGCGACGCAGCTGGGCGACCGGAGCGACGGGCCGCTGCGCGCGTCCACCAGCTACCGATAGACAGAGCGAGAGACCCACGCACGGATGGACGGACAACCACCCCCCGAGCGTACTTGACGGCGTCGAGCACGAGAGCCGCAGTATATGGAGAACCGAGTAGATGAAGTAGGAAGAGCAGAGTGAGTGAAGAGCTGACGACGGTCACGGCAACGTCATCCGCTGTCTCTTTAATTTAATGGAGGTTGACATGCATGTCAAAGATGTCAACGAGGTGGGGAATACGTACCGTAAATGGATGCATGGAACTCCTCTTTGCGACGAGCGCGCGCGAGCGGATCCCAGCAGCGCTCAGAGCCACAGCGCCAGCGCCTGCACCGACGCGGCGCAGAGCACGACGAACACCAGGTCGAGGTGCTGCGACAGCACGAACTTTGTGCGCCGGAGCACCGCGGCGCTGGCGAAAGTCGCATTCGCATTCGGATTCGAATTCTGCGCCGACGTGCGCCGCGGCCACGTCGCCAGACGCAGTTTGGCCATCGCGAGGCGCTTGAGTCGCATCTGCTGCGCGTGCGTCTTCATGCGCTGGAAGGCGCGGCGCGCGCTCGTCTTTTGACGTCCGTTCTGCCGGAGCGCGTCGAACGCGTGGCGCTTGAGCTGGCGCAGCGGACCGCGAGCGCTGCCGCCCGACGCTGAGCTGTGAAAGCTCCTCTCGTTCGCCACTTGCATCGACCAGCTCGCCGCGGACGAGCCAGTGCCGTCGTCGTCGTCGCCCACACCGTCGCTTCCGACGTCGCTCAAGTAGTCGGCGCGGCGCAGCACCTCGGAGAACTCGGAGCCCTGGTCGGCCTCGACGTCGTCCTGGTCGACCTCTGTCGCCACAGACACGCCCGACGAGCCCGCTGTGGACGCGTAGTCGAACTCGGACGCCGAGCGCCGCTTCTCGCTAGCGCGAGCAAACTGCGCCGGGTACATCCTCCGGTCGAGCAGCTGGAGCAGCCCGCGGTGCGTCGAGCGCGGCCCCGAGTTCGTGTCTTCGACGTAGTCAAAGTTTGGGTTCTCGCTGTCGAGCTCGTGGATCTCGTTGGCGCACGCGAGCAAGAACGCCTTGCAGTGGTGCAGGCTGAGGCTCTTGCCGCGGCTGCTGCTGCTCGCCGGGTTGCTGCTGGGCTTCCCTGCCGACACCCGCGACGACAGTGTCGGACGCAGCGAGGGCGACGGAGGCGGGTCGTCGTACTCGAACACGAACGAGGGCGGCATCGCATCATCTTCCCCCGCGACTTGCAGGTCGTACGGCTGCACGCGCTTGAACGGGCTCGCGCTCAGCTGCCCGAGTCGCTGGAGCTGCAGGAGGCATTCGCGGCGCGTCGACAGGTTCTCGAGCGGCAGTGCGGCGAGCGCCTGAAGCACTGGGAGCGTGCCTTGCACCGTCTCCTCGTCTTGGCTGAGCAGCGCGAGCATCACCTGGACGATCGCGGCTCTCTGCGCCCCCATGGTTGCACCAGACGCAGCTCGCGGGCTTGGGCTGGCGGGGGTCCCTGTCGGAGTCCTCGTCGTCGAAGACGCGGTCCGGTGCGAGCTCGCGGCGTTCTGGAGGTGTTTCTTGATGGGCGACATCGCTCGCGACGCGAACGCCAGATCTGCTGGAGGATGCTGGCGCCCGTTAGCTCTCGTCGCCGGCAGCGGCGTGACCATCATCGAGAGTTGGGTTTGGGGAGGGTCTTGTTGCTCGCTCGTGCTCTCGCGGGTCGATGTGATTGTGAGTCTTGGAGCCGAGCTGCGCGGGCGCGGGGGCTGATGTGTGTCTGGGTCATCGCCTTGCAGGTTCTGGTCGCGAGGACGGAACTCAGGACCGTCGGGCCAGCCTGACCCCAGGGCTGCCGAGGTCCTCGACGTCCTGGCCCCCAGCAACTAAATTTGCCGCCTCCACTGACACGAGCGACCCGACTGGGAGCTCGCTCCCACGCGAGAATGAGCGCCACGCTGGACCCGCCACCGCCGCTCGCTGCGTCGGCGTCGAGCGGTCGTGCGGACGAGCGCTTGCTGGACGCGTACGCGCGCCGAGGCACCAACGACGGAGCCTCGACGCTCGATATGCTCAAGCGCCTCTCCACGCCACAACAGAGCGCTGGATCCGTCGCGCGGCATGTTCCGAGCGCCGTGCGCGACGAGATGTTGTTACAAGCGCGCGCCGGACTCGCTGCCGAGCAGAGCCGCGCTGTGCGTTGCGGGGATCGCTTTGAGCGTTGCTGCTGCACTCACTCGGGTGGGTGGGGTCCAGACTGACGGGTCTCCTGCCCCTCGCAGACGGGGAACCCGGTCGCCAACACGACGACGCTGGGCGAGCGCCTCGGCCGCCCCAAGGAGCGTTTCGTGCCCGGAACGCCCGTCACCCGCCAGCTCCGCTGCGGACGACTTACACGCACGGACGGCAAGGACGACGCGCTGTTGTTCGCGTCCAGGTCGGCGCCGACACTCGCGCATCCGCGTCGCATCCTCCACGACCAGCTGCGGCTGGAAGCGGCGGCGAGCGCCAGCGCAGCCAAAGACGCGCTGGACCTCGCGCTGTCCGCATCGGCGTCCAGTATCACGCGTCCCGACCCGAGCGCGCCGGAGCCCAGTGACGCCGAGAACGACACGCGGCGGCGCCTGGCGACTCGGCGCCAGAAGCTCGAGGAAGAGCTGCTGCACGTGACCAAGAAGCTCAACCGCAAGTTCGCAAAGCAGCTCTTCCCGGCACGCTCGCTATCGCCGAGCAAGATCCACGTGCTCGCGGAGCGGTGGAACGCGCCGCACGAGTCCGCAGCCAGCGACGGCGAGCGCTACGCCATGTACATGGCGGGCCGGTACGCGACGCAGAGCCAACTCGACTTTTACGAGCGCGACCTCGAGCCCCGCGACACGATGAACAACAGGCACCGGCACAACGCGGCACCGACCAAGTACGGCAATGCGCTCGTGATGAACCGCAACAGCCTGCGGGGCGTCTTCTGACGCGCTTAGCACAGCCACGCGCCCATCCAATCGCACACTCGTCCTCGATGCTCAATGATCGTGTGAAAGGCGGCGTCGGATGCTTATCTGGTGTCCTGCGAAGCTGCGGTCGCTCACTGGTAGTACGAGCCGACGCGCGCGCTCGCAAGCAAGTGCTTGACGCGCTCGTCCTCGGCCGAGTGCCTCGCGACAGCCGGCGCGAACGCCACGCGCTCCTCGAAGCGCGGCGAGAGCATGCGCGCGATGTTCATCGCCTCGAGCGACGACGGCTGCTGCGTGATGAGCGCGTCGATGCTCTGCTCGTGCGCTCGCCGCGCGCGCTGCTTGTGCTCGCGCAGGCGCTTGGCCGCGAGCGCCGGCGCCTCCTCCCCGGCGGCCTCGCAGCGCTGGAGCCGCTCCTGCGCCTGCTGCCACTGCAGGTGGCGCGCACGAACCTCCTTCTCCCGCGCTGAGTGCACCCGTTCTTCGCATCGTCGCGACTGTAGAACGACACCCATAGAGCACGAGTGGTATGAGCTCCTGCCCAGCTCCGAGACGATAGAAGACTACGTGCGGATACTCAGATCAGCGCGTCGAGCAGGAGACGAACGCACAGCTTCCGCGAGCTCGTCGGCTGTGAAGCGCTTGACGTCAACGTTCGCGACGAGCGGCGGAGGTTCCGTGGCTGTCGCGGCCCTTGCGCCCGCGCGGAGAGTGTTGGCGACGCTGCTCTTGGCGCGAAAGTCGAACGGGTACCCGGTCTTCGCTGCGATCACGAGCGAGCGCTCTCGGAAGAGCTCGTCTCGCCTCCGCTTGGCGTCTCCATGGCGCGCGCCTGGAGGGTCCAGCGATGCAATGCACGCGCACCAGCACTGTAAGCATTCGTCCCATCCGAAGACGACAGCGACGCTCAAGAGACCCACTCAAGTGCGCCATCAGGCTTCTTCGCGTCCGTGGCCAACCGACGAGCTCTGGTCGCTTCGGGGCTGTGTGATTGATTGCCTCCACCCCAGCTATTGATAGGCTCAACACGTTGCGAGACGCTGGAGGGCTCCGTATCGACGCTCGTGAAGCCCCGAGCAGTAGAGATCCACACGCCAAGCCGATCTCCGCTTTCGCAGTCGCATCTGGTGGCTTGGGGGAGAGCGACTTTCTCAGGTGCTTCGCTGCAGCTGCCTCTCGTCCTCCTACACAGCGCAGCACTCGGTCGGTCAGTCCATTTTCAAGCGTGTGATGGCCGTTACACTGTACCCTTCTAATAGTCAGCTCGACAGGCTCCTTTTCGCGAAGCGACGCAGTCGCGCTTCCACCCGCTTTCAAAACCACGCGATGATGAGCTGCAGCAGCAGCAACCAGCACGCAACGACGACGACGCCGCTGTCTGCTCCGCCCGACAACCGCGGCTCGAAGCTCAGCGCCAGCGCGACTGGCGAGCTGCCGTCTGACGGGGATCAGCCGAGCGACCGCGATGCCACAGCAGTGGACAACGACGCCAGCGACGCCAGCGACGCCAGCGACGCCAGCGACGACGCGGACGAGCGCGACGCGCGGCGGCTGCTGCTCGCAGACGTCGCGAAGCGCATCGCGCGCATGCTGGAGGCCCGCGACCGCGTGCGCGCGGACCACAGCGACAACAACAACATGGACGACGAGGGCGACGCTGTCGAGCGTCGTGGCCACAGTGGCGACGAGCGTCGCGCGCATGAGAACAACAACGGACGCACACTGCCGACCGCGTCGCCTCGCGAGTGCTTCCTGCGCCACCAACTCGCCGAGGCGCTCGTGGAGCTCTCGTCCAGCCAGACGAACCTCCGGCTCGCTGCGAGCGCCGGGAAGGTGCTGCTCGCGCAGCTCGCCGAGGCGCAGGATGACAACGCGCGGCTGTGGGAGCAGCAGCGGCGCCTTGAGCGCGAGCTCGCGGCGGCGCAGCACGCGATAGGACGAGCCGCCGCTGCGGACCCGGCGCGTGACGACTGCCGCCAGTGCCCGCAGCGCAGCGACGAGCTGGCGGCCGCGCTGCACGAGACCAACAGCGCGCGCCGGCGCTGCCTCGAGCTTGAGCGCGTGCAGGGCATTCAGGGCCGCGCGCTCGAGGAGCTGCAGCGCCAGCGGGACGCGCTGCAGGCTGCGAGCAACCAGCTGCGCGCTGCGGACGCGCTCGTGCGCCAGGACGTTGTGCGGCTCGGAGCCGAGCACGCGCAGCTCCAAGGCGAGCTCCAGGACGCGCTCGCGGCTCGCGACAGCCTGCGCAAGCGGACGCGGCGACTCGAGCGCGAGCGCGACCAGCTGGCGCAGCGACTCGACGCCCGCGACGCACGCGTCGCGGTGTTGGAGAGCGCGACGCGCGCTGCTGAGACGCGCGCGCAGGTGCTGGCGAACCGCGCGGCGAGGCACCAGGCGGACAACGAGCAGCTCCTGCAGGCGCTCGCCGCGTCCCAGGAGCAGCTGACGTTCGCTGTCCAAGAGCGAGGAGGGCGTCGCGGTGACAGCAACGACGACAGCAACGACGACGACAGCGTTGCGGCGCGACAGCAGCACGCGAAAGACATGGAGAGTCTGCTGGATGAGGCGCAGCGGGCGCTGACGGCGCTCAAGCTGGAGAACCGGGCGCTGCGCCGCCAGCTTTCGGCCCGACAGCGTGGTGACGAACCGACAGGAGGCGAGCCGCACGCCGCGCTGCTGCGGCGGACACTGTCGCTGACATGCGCCGACATCCTCGTAGCGGACGACGTCACGTGCACGCGAGCAACTAGTCGTGAGCCGTTGACAGCGATCAAGCGGGAGCCTGCAGCACACACGGAGCCAATGGAGCCACAAGTCTGCGCGAGTGCACCGTCGGAAGTGGTCGCCGAGGCGGCCAATGCACCGTCTCGTTCTCGGCTCGTTGTGTCGACTGCCCACCGCCGCCGCCGCACGTACGCGGACAGCGGCGGCAACGACAGACTGCGCGTCCCCGACCGCCCGCACCCGCGCAGGACGACCATCCTCGGAGCGGTCGAGAGCAGCGGCGACACGCCCATGGACAAGGCGCCGCTGTTCCTCGGACTGTCGGTCGTCGTGTGCGCCACGGCCGCCGCGGGTCTTCTCGCGCGGAGGTAACAGACAAGCGAACGAATGGAGTGCGTCTCGTGTTGCGAGGGTTCGTTGGCGCGGGTGCCCTGGAGAGAGGGGTTCGGTGGCCGCACGCAGAGCGCGACAGGAGCACGTTAGCAAGCGTCAGTCTCGTCGTGCACAGGGCTCCCCCCCCCGCACCACCACCACCCTAGTTCCGCTGTCGCTTGTTACTGCCAGAGCCCGTGCTCCGCGCAGCCTGAAGAGGCCCCTGCAGCCTGTCCATGATGTCAAGTTTCTCCTCTGGCGCCCTCGCGCTCCCCCCACTGGGAAGCCGCTGGGCGCCACGTCCGCCGGTCGGCGGCGGCTTTGCAGCCGACAGCTGCAAGCGCCTAGTGTCGCGGGACGGCGCGCCACCGCCGCGTCGTCCGTCGTTGCGCTCGTTCGGCCGCCCGCCGCGACGGACCCCGACAGTGACAGCGGCAGCAGCTGTCGCGGGCCGCCCGCCTCTGTCGGCCGCGTCGTCGTCGCCGTCGCGCTTGCGCTTCCCACGCGGCAGCACGCCGCTGTCGGCGCCGAGAGCGCTGCGCTTCGTCGCGATCAGGTCGCCCGCAACAAGCTGGAGGATCAGCCGCTGCGCGCGCAGCACGGCCGCGAGCGTGCTCGAGATGAGGCAGATTCGCAGGTCCTCGCTGTGGGACGGCAGGAAGTGGATGTGCGCGCCGGACTTGGCCGAGACCTCGTGCACGAGGCGCCCTTGCTGCCCAAGCATGAGGTGCGCAATGTGGACAGGCAGCAGGATCTTGAGCGCGAGGTGCGTGATCGGCGGCACCGCGCGGCTGTCGCCCGTGTCGTCGTCGTCGTCGTCGTCGTCGTTGTTCTCGATCGCCAGGCGCTCGAGCTCGCGGCGGAGCCTGGCGCGCACGACTGTGTACGCGTGCTCGACCTGCTGCCGCGTGCCCTGGAGGTGCAGGATCCGGTTCACGCTGCCAACCGGGAGGTACTCCGAGTGCGGGATCTGCAGCTGCACGCCGGTCTGGTCTCGGATCGCGCGGGCGATCTTGCCCTGTGGCCCAATGAGCGCGCCTGCTGTGTGGAACGGGATCGCAAAGTACTGGCTGTCCTTGCTGTCGCGCGCCTGCGCCTCCGCGCGGCCGCCAGCGAGGCGCTCGATCTCGGCGCGCGCGAACTCAAAGTTGGCCGACGGCGGGCCCGCGATCGTCACGAGCCGCTCGGCGCTGCCGCGGGGCATGTCGGCGGTCGGGGTTACGTGGATCTTCGTGTTCGACGCGCGCGCAATGCCCCGCATGACCGTGCCGTCCGAGCCCATGATCTTGCCGACGTTCTCGGACGGCACCAGCCACTTGACCGAGCCGAACGTCGCGCCGGTTTCCTGCGTGGACGATGATGCCGTCGCTGCTGTCGTGGACGACGACGATGACGGCGCGGTCATCGCGTCGCGTTTCGACTTCCTGGGAGTCAACGAGTCGATCAGCGCCTTCGAGACGGTGTCGGTCGCCAGCGGCACGAGCACGTCGCTGCCGCCGCGCAGCGTCAGCGGCGTGTAGAGCGGGTCCTGTTTCTTGAAGCGGTGCGCGCGGATGCGGTCGATCACGAGGTGCTGCGCGAGGCAGATGCCCTTGGGCTTGCCGTAGATGCGCAGCACGCGGGGCGCGTCGTCGCCGCCGCCGTCGTCGTCGTCTGAGAGCGCGAACGCCGCGCCGTCGCGGATCGAGAGCGTGCAACCGGTGCGCGCGTTGATCCAGCGGATGATGGCGCCGTGGCTCCCGACGAGGCACCCGAACGCGTTCGACGGGATGAGCATGTGCAGCATGTGCGGGAAGTCGCTGTGCAGCTCGTTGTCTTCGTAGACGTCGGCCTGGAGGTCGTCCGAGACGCTCAGGCGCCCGCCTGTGCTCAGGTCAACAGCGTCGTCGTCGTCGGCCTCACTGGCGTCTGCGTACACAGCGCGCTCCGCGTACGCGTCGTCGTGCTGGCCGTTGAGCGACGCGACCGAGTGGAGCGACGAGTTCGACGCGCTCCGGTACGACGAGTTCGACGCCTGTCGGCGCGTCTTGAGCGTATGGGGCAGCTGGCGGTGGGGCAGCTGGCGGTGGGGCGCGGACGACCGCGGCTCTTGGAGGTGCACGACGACGCGACCGTCGTCGTCGTCGAGGTCGTTGTCGTCAATGTCGTTGTCGTCTGGCGTCTGGCGGCGACCTGTAGAGTGCGAGCGGGGCTCCTTACGGGGGTGAGAGCGGCGCTGCTGCTGCTGTTGTTGCTGCTGCGGCGGCTGTGGAGCGTGAGGACGACTCTGGTGGTTGTAGTGGGCGTCGTGAGGCGGGTGGTTGTCATGGTAGTCAAGTTGGTAGTCAAGCTGCTGATGCGGGTGGTGGGACGCAGCAGGTGGTGGTGCAGTAGTCACTGGTGGTTGGTGGTCGGCCGCGCGACGGCGAGGAAGGACGTGTGGCAACAGCGGCGGCGCTGCGTAAGCGTACGGCGCTGCGTGGTACGTGTACGGTGGTTCGCTGCCCCACTCGGGCGCGTGCGGCGGCGCCTCATACGCGTAGTGGCGCGCGTGCTCCGTGTCGTAGCCGCGCATATTGCGGTCTCCGTATTCGCCGTGCCCGCTCTCGTGGGGAGCGTAGTGGTGGTGGTGGTGGCTGCGCTCGTTCGCCGTCGCGTTGTATCCATTGAACAATGCGTGGGTTGGCTCACGCTTTGGCTCGTAGAGCGCGTCCGGGGCAGTCGAGCGCCAGCGTGGGCGCTCGTGCTCCGCCTCGCGCGGGTTGGTGGTGGCTGGCGGTGGCGGCCGCGTGACGCTCTGTGCGCGGTCCAGCAGTGCGCGCACGTGTGCCTTAGCGGCGGCGGTCGCGGTCGCTTCTCCGAGCACGCTTCCGCCGCCGCCGTGGTCGAGGCTGCGGCTGTGCGCGCGAGCGGCGGCGCTCGAAGCCTCCGCCTTCATGTTGCCGCTCGCCGAGTTGCTACTGTTGGCCTCGTGGCGGCGCGTGTGATGTGGGTGGTTCCGATACTGTGTTGCGATAAAAATAGCCAAAAAGCAGACACTAACAACGACTGTCTACTTGCATACTTCTTCCAAGACAATCAATGTCCACTTTCGCCTAATTCCTAACGCAATTGTCGAGAAGTGGCCGTTTCGTCAGAATGACCGAGGTCGAGGGACGCCGCCGCGGCAGCGACAGAGAGAGAGAGAGAGAGAGAGAGGCACACTCAGGACGACACTGTCGTTCATGTTGTTGTATACTAGTACTTCACTTCACAGTACACCGCGCCGTTCCTGTCGGCGCTCACTGCACGCGGCACGCCGGGTCCGACGCGTCCTTCCCGCCGTCGTCGCTCCCGTCGAGCGACTGGCTCCGGGTCGCCAGCACGCGCGCAACGGCGTCGTGACCGCCTTCCGCCGCGTAGAACGACGGCGTCCGCCGGCGGCTGTCGTGCGAGTGCACAGACGCGCCGCGCGCCAGCAGCAGCTGCGCGACGGCTTCGTGCCCGCCTTCGGCCGCGTACGACAGCGCCGTGCGCTTGGCCTTGTTCTTCGCGTGCACGAACGCGCCGCGGTCGATCAGCACCTGGGCGGCGCCGGCGCGGCCAAAGCGCGCGGCCTGGAACAGCGCCGTCTCGCCGAACTTGTCGCGGTCGTTCACCGCCGCCCCGTGGTCCGCGAGCGCCTGCACAATGTCGGTGCTCCCGCGCTCCGCCGCCGCGAAGAGCGCCGTGCGCTCGTTCGTCCGGTCGCGGGCGTCCGCGGCCGCGCCCCGGCGCAGTAGCAGCTGCACGACGGTGGCGTGGGTCGCGTAGAACAGCCCCGAGTGGCCCTCGGCGTCGCGGGCGTCGGCGGACGCGCCGGCGTCCAGCAGCGCCTCGACGACCGGGACGTGGTTGCCCATGACCGCGCACAGCAGCGGCGTCTTCCCGAACGCGTCGCGCGCATGCACCGACGCGCCGCGCGCCAGCAGCACGCGCACGACGGCCACGTGGCCGCAGCTCGCCGCCGCGAAGAGCAGTGTCTTGCCCACCGCGTGCTTGGCCGCGACCGGCGCGCCGAGGTCGGCGAGCGCCGCGACGACCGCCGCGTGGCCGTTCTCGGTCGCCGCGAGCATGGGCGTCCGGCCGCGCGAGTCCTTGGCGCGGAGCGAGACGCCGCGATCCGCGAGCACCTCGACGACATCGGCGTGGCCCGCCTCCGCCGCGGCGAAGAGCGGCGTGCGGCCGCGCGCGTCCTGCTCGTGCAGCAGCGCCGGGTCGCCGAAGTGGATGAGCACCTTCGCGACGTCCAGCAGGCCGTCGTCGATGGTCGTCACGAGCACGTGCTTGCCGGTGACGGTGGTGGCGGCGGGCGATCCTGAGCCAAAGCCCGTCCGGCTGGGGAGGGGGCTCTCGACGTCAAAGTAGTCGAACTCCTCATCGTCTGTGGCCTCGTCGTACGCATGGAGCTCCTCGTCGGGCTCGGGGGATGGCTCTTGTCGTTGCTGCTGCAGGTCATGGCGGCGGTCGGGCTCCATTCCGGCGGTGGTGGACACGTGCGCCAGATTTTCCAGGCTCTTCTTCCTCGGACGCGGCGCTTGAAGAACTGGAAGAGATCATCCGCGCGGCGCACGAGAGACAGCCACCTCGCTCGACGGGCTCACCTCCAAACCAACTCACATAGTGAGGTGGGCATGTTGATGTACTCAGACAGTGACGGTTTGCGCGTCAATGTGGGATCGAGTCATTTGATTGGCTATCCGCGGACATACAGAATGCAAGACAATTCACTACGAGGACGCCTTTCAGATCAGGTTTACTGAAGCTGTTCCACATCATTAATGTGGAACACAAAGTGGACTGTTGGCAGTTTCGTGACGTGAGTCAACAGGTCTACATCACCATGTGGAACACCCGGTGGGCCGTTTCAATACTGCATCGAGTCAACCACACAAGTTGTGTGACACAACGGACAGCGAAACTTTCTCAGCACTGTCATGGCGCTGCTCGAGGCAGCGAAGGAGCCGCCGCCGCCGCTCGCGCCCGCACCAGCGGCAGCGCTGGAGCACATTGCGTGGGACGAGCTGGACAAGCGCCGCTACTTCGTGCTGGGGCCGACGATGTTCCTGGCCGTGCGCGCCGCGGTGTACCCGAGCAACCTGGTGAAGACGCGGCTGCAGGTGCAGTCGCGCACGCACCCGCTCTACACGGGGACGTTCGACGCCTTCCGCAAGATCGCGCGCCAGGAGGGCTTCAAGGGCTTCTACAAGGGCTTTGGCGCCAGCACAGCCAACGTGCTCACTGGCAACGTCTACATCTCGGTCTACGAGCTCGCGCGCAAGCTCTTCCTGGACCGGACGCAGGTGGGGCTGCGCTGTGCCGTGGACACCCCGTGCGCGCGCGCGCGTGTGTGTGTGTGTGCTAACAACGAGTGTGCTACGGTGCGCGTGTGTAATCAGGTAGGCGAGAAGGCGTCGAACTTTGCTGGCGGCGCGTGCGCGTCGCTCGTCTCGCAGACGATTGTCGTGCCGCTCGACATCGTGTCGCAGCGCATGATGATCGACGGCCAGGGTCGCGACGTGCGCACGACGCGCGAGCGCCCGCGGGGCTTCCTGTCGGTCACGAAGCTCGTGTACCGCACCGAGGGCCTGCGCGGGTTCTATCGCGGCTACTTGGCGTCCATCGCCACGTACGCGCCGTCGTCCGCGATCTGGTGGGGCACGTACGGACTGCTCGTGCCGGTGTACTACAACCAGCTCGCAAAGCTCGACATCGACCCGTTCTGGAACCAGGGTGCGTGATTGCTGCCGGTGCGTGTGTGGGAGTGTGTGTGGCGAGCAAGCGACTCACACTGTTGTGTGGGTGTCCGTCCTTGTTGCGTCAGTGGCGTCGCAGGCGCTAAGCGGCGGCAGCGCCGGCTTCATCACCGCCGTGAGCACGAACCCGATGGACATTGTGCGCACAAAGGCGCAGGTCTTCACGCAGTACGGCGCGCTCGACACGCTCAAGTACATTCTCCAGCGCGACGGCGTGCGCGGGCTCATGACAGGCGTCACTGCGGTGCGTCGCTCGCTCTCGCTCTCGCTCTCTCTCTCTCTCTCAGGGATGGCGTTGTGTTGCAGTGCAGTGCCACGATGCTCACTGGCGTGCGTGCGTTCCCCTGCTGCTGCGCCTTGACCGGCAACGCGAACAGCGCGTGCTCGCGAACGTGCCGTCGGGCGTGCTCGTGATCTCGTCGTACGAGTTTGTG